>BGPR01053054.1:0-10481 GCA_013235015.1 Araneus ventricosus | reverse complement strand
TTTTTTATAAAAACAGAAAGAATTATTTTATTATACAAGAGTGATATGATGATCGATACATTAAAAAATGAGTATGCAAATTAAAAACATGGTGTAGAAATTTATAAAATCCGATTTAAGAAATATATTCAGGAAGCAGCGATATTTTCTATATTTTCGAATATCACTAAACTGTGCCATTTGAAATTGAGTATCAAATGACATGTAATACATATGTTTTCTAAAAATACATTTATCCACAAATCTATACTGAGACAGATTAATGCTCTGTTTTATTCTGAAAGGTGTTGATTTTATCGAACGGGCTTCATTTTAAACATTGAATCAATCGTTTTGGTTTAAAATGAAAATGTAAAAAAAGAAGTTATCGTCTGCCAGTTTTGTCTATTACCATATTATTTAAGGGAAAATTAATTCAAATATTACTTAGAATTTCACTTGTAAAACGTTACTGGATTTTTAAGATTACAATTAAAGAAAAGAAGAATTTTCTAAGAACCAAGATTTTTTTATTTATTTACTTGGAAGACTGGAAAAGAATATCATAAATGATTGTCACCATGATTAATTTGCTAGCACTCTAAAAAATGTAATTAGTGATAAATTCTGAGCTTTTTACAGAGCTATATTTAAAATTGATACAAAATTGCAAATATTTAATAGCAATATTTCTTTCTCGCTGAATTGTTTATACTGAGTTTGAATATCGCATTCAAGTGTTATGGCTATAATATAAAAACTTACATTAAGAAATCAATATTTTTATTTATTTTAATATTGTAGTTCTGTAAGTGTAAATGAATATTTAGTGCGTAAAATTCTAAAACATGTTAATATTCAGCAATAAATGCGCAATCTGGGCCATTTTCATTTTATTTTGAATGAAAATAATTTTTTACTTGAAGCTAAATTATTCAGTTGGTGGATTTTGTATCTAAAAAATATTCACTTCGCTAAGCACACTTAAAGAGAATCACATGTATTTTCTGCTCCGTATGGTTTTAAAATTGTTTCAAATGTGATAGTAGACGTTTCTAATTTTGTATGTTTGAAGGTTTAACCAAAATTTTAATTAACATTGAGCCTCTTTTTTTATTAAACTATCTTGATTTATAAACTTAAGCTAATAATTGAACGGTTTATTGAAGAAACCATATGAGTCAATAATATCAAAATGCTGGGAGATTTAAGAATCTGATTAATTTTTAAAATCAATGATTAACATTTTTTTACCTGGTAGATTTTTTTTCCAATAAAGTGAATTTACTTGACTCTTGCCATTTCTTTACTCATTATGTAAATACCCTTTAGAATGTGAAAACACCATGAACTATTTGTATTTTTGAGAAAAAATGACTCAAACTTTTTAATTGTAAATTGTATTTTTTCCAAGTAAGAACCCGTTTTCTTTAAATAATTTAGTTAAAAATTAATAGACGAAGAGAATTAATGATGAAAAATACAGATATATGCTTTATCTATAGGGGATAGAATGCATTTGCTCTTGGCTCTTATAATAATGTCTATAGTAAAGGGAAGGTTTAAATTAGAATTTTCCTGTCCTGTAAACCCTTAAAGGCCTAGTGTTGCCCAATTTTCTAAGATTCTTGAGAATAAGACTGAAGCTCTAATGCCTGTTGATGCCAATAGAAAAAATGCTGAAAATGTTATTAAATCAATTTACAACATATAGATGGCAATTTGAGTGCTGATGAAAAAAATAAATAGATGATTTTAACTTGAGGTTTCTAGCTTTGTTTGTGCGCTTGAGAATAGCATATTTTATTTTAAGATATCGAAGAAAATTCCTTGTCCATATTATTAGTTCTTAAAAATCATCTCTATTTGATATTATAGAATGTTATCAGGGAGAATTTTTTCAATTAAAGCACAGTTTTGTCGATAGGTTCAAACTATATTTTAGCCATAAGCCAAACTTAAAACGAAAAACGATTTTTTAAAAGTATTTCTCCCATGTTTTATTCAAGAAATGAAAGTCAAAGACATTTTATGGTCATTTTTTAAAAAATCGGGCCTTTAAGGGTTAATTTCGATATCTACTTATAAGCAAACGGAAAACTCACCCACATACATTGTGAAAAACTAATTAAATTTTTTGTTGCATTGCAATGGTCACCTCCCCCCATCCCTTTCCGCTTCCTTAATTTCCTCTATTGTTAACTTGAACTACGCATGCGTGAATTGAGACTCAACATTTTGTTTGGTAACTAAGTCACTGCAGATTTCATTGCTACTGTCCAGAAGAGGTTTGCAATACGCTTCTCTCTTGAATTATATGTTATATTCATAAAGGAGTCACTCAGCCCAAGAACTTAGCTGTCCGGAATGATCGGCCACCGCGAATAGCAACATACGTGCTAAGGCCAGTTATAAAATAGCCATCACCAGACCATGTAGCAATCCCTCCCGTATGAGGTATGACCCGTCATCGGCGATAATAATACTATCTTTGCTGTACCTCCAAGGAAGTAAGAACCCGCTTACTTACCCGGCGACTTCATATCCACGCACTCGCGGTGTCCCTTCTAGGGGCCTGAATGATATGTATGGATCTTTCGTAAGCTTTTGCATGTGTGCCGTAAATGAATACTTCCATTAAACTACATTATATTAGTGGTATGCTAACATATAAATTTTAAGGAAATTTTAATAAAAAAATGATAATGAGTTTATTTAATGTAAATAAAACTCCTTCTAAATAAAGTAGCATCTGGTTAGAATAAAATTTAAATGCAAAATACGAACAAAAAATCCTACATTTAAAAGAAAACGAATATAATAATAAATCAGAAAATGTGTATGGAGATTTTGTTGACATATCGGAAAATAATATAAACCACTCTTGCTCTTGAATACATTTTCAAAAATGATTTATGTCTGGCAGTGAAGATTTTAAAACTATATATGCATATTTTCTCTAAATATCTTTATTCACTGCTATTTTTTGTAGCAGCTGCTATTGGAAAACTATTAACATTGTGTTCCCTGTCTAGAGCTGTTGTTTAATAGAAAAATGCAAAATTCCCCGTGTTATGAAATTTTAAAACTATTTTGGAACTTTTCCTAATTAACTTAAATCCACGAAGACGACAAATGTTGCAAGTGTCGTTTGAGGTAGTAAAACTAAGAGTATCTGAATAATTTAGTTAGAATAGAAACTGTAATTCCAACTGAGTTGACGATTTAATTTGAAAATTAGTTAACTACGCTTGAAAGTAAATAAATTTCAATTAATTAAATGTAGCATAACTCATTCTTTTTATTTTCATATAATTTTCACTTCTCAAGTTCATTATGAAATTAAAGGCAAATAAATATTTCATATTTTATTTGTTTCTGGAAAATTAGCGAAAATTAATTGTAAGTTTCCAGAAAAGCCATGCGAACAAAATATATGTGAATTTAGAAAATTTTTAATCTAAAAAAACGATTAAGAGATTAGAGAGATTCCACTTATCAAATTTACATTTATGCATAAACTTTCCGATTCATAAATCAGCTCACATATATTCAAAAAAGAAAATACATAAAAATAAAAAAGTGTAATAGTTTTGAGATTTTACGTGACCGCTTATGTTCTGAACAAAACTTTTGAAAAATTGTATATTTTAATATTATTTTGTTTTTATATGCATTATCAATTACAAACACAAAAAAACTCCAAAACGTTTCTTATAAATATAATATTTTTTGAGAAATATGGGAATTTGTAGCTAAATTTAATGAAATTTAACCAACACGATTAACATTCTACACCGAATTGTAATGCAGCAATTCTAATTTTCTTTTCACACAAGTTATAGTAGACAACGATCTATGAAATTAACTAAAATCTAAGAAAAAATGTGAAATGCAAGTAAATTAGGGGTAAAAATATGCGCAAATATGCATTTTTCCATTAATTCATAACTTAATTTTTCTAATAACGCCTGTAAATTAAAAAGTATTTCACGATCAACAAATATTTTAGTTAATTCCATTGCTTATACTATTTTAAACATGTGCTGAAAATTTCAAGTGAATATCTTTATTAGATTTCGAGATATCATGTTTAACGGTGGGGAAATGTTATGGAAAACAAAGTTCTGAGAAAACTGTACTTAAATATTTCTTTCCGCTTGGTTTGCTTTAGACAAAGTATTTTAAAATCATTCTAACTTTTTCTAATTCACTTAGGAACAAAACTAAGCGGATTTGGAAAGACGACAGTCTGGACTACAAAAAAAAAAGTGAAAAAATAATCTTCGCCAAAGTAGTCAAAAATCATTGTTTTCAACGTAGGCGGTCACCTTAACAAAAATAAATAATATTTTAAGAAAAACTTTTAAATGAGCATAAAATTTTCTCTCCCTTTTTAACCTCATGAAAGACTGAAAAAAACCACATTATTCGCATTTGTTTGGAATCAAAAGTAAAATGATATTTTCAAAATAGTGCTGCAGTCTGAAACCTTTATAAACATATTGGCTCAAAATAGATCTGTATGTAATGATGGTAGAAAAACATACAAGTAATCAAATAGCGTAATAAATCACTTCGAATGTGCCAAAAACAGAACAATGATAAAAAAAAATATACCGAAAAGCAAATGGCATAAATAGAAAACAAAACTCTTTCTTGCACTTCAATTGTTGGATTTCTAAATTAGGGTTGCCTTTTTCCAAGTCTTTTTCGATTTAATTTTATGTACAATTTTTATATATATTTTATGTCATAATGTGATTATACGTTCATGTCCATTTTTAAGTATTCATATATTGTTAGTTTTGATTTATTTAGATTATGGTTAAAATTAAGGTTTCTGCAATATACGCAAATTCGTTTTCTTTGTTTTGTTTTAGGATTATTGTTTCAATTTTATAGCAACAAAAAATAGTTACTACTATATACTTCCAAAGCAGAGCTACTAATTTTATTGTTGAAACGTCCATATACTGGGATTGCCTTTTTTCACAATAGTTTTGATAGCAACAGATTTCTTTTACATGTTAACATCTAAATGTTTAAACTTACCCTTTTCTCTTAGTATATATAGTATTTTCAATTTATTTTAGATTTGGTTATTTTGTTTAATTAATGAATTTTAGTTTATGAATTGCATTTTGATATGTCTTGTTTACTTTGTTTTTATATCTTCATATATAACAAGTTATATTTTGGTTTAAATAAAAAAAAATATAATAATAAAAAATAAATAATAAAAAAAATAATAATAAAATTTGGTCGTTAAATAAAAAACAGGCCGGGTTATTAAGTAATTTTCATTTATTATGGGAGAGCGGCAGACATACGTGCATCTCAGTTGAAGTTTCAAGTAAAAAAGCGAATAGAAAATCCCTGCATTTCCTCAGGTAGAGATTTAACATACAGACACATGATCAAAGTGAAGGGAATAATAGCTATTTTTAATATATTACGTAAGTGTTTTAGGGAAAAGTCTGGAAAAGAATTCGCGATTTATGTTGGCGCGTGAAAGCGATTAAAATATTCCTTTAGCAATAAATATGCCAAAACGAGAGATTTAATATACCTCCAGCGCTGGAAATAAAACGAAACTGGAGTTTAAGAAAAGCGATTTTGGAATACATTAAGACTTTAAAATATATAATATTAGAATTTGAAATAAAATTAAGTGAGATTATTACATATATATATACTAGTTGATATACCCGGCGTTGCTCGGGATAAAAATATTTCCTTTTCTAAGTACTTATAGTATTTTAAGCAGCTTAATAAAACAGTTTTTCGCAGCAACATCTTTCGGTTTTCGTTCGTCCACTCCCGTGTTATCTGACCCCTTTGGCCAGCAGTTCAACCCTTCTTTTCCTTTTGTGTCTAGTCTTTGTACCACTTGGCAAGAATCTAACAATCCTTGTTACTCCATTTTTTCTTCTTCACCATTTCTACGGCGACAACAGAAGATTTTTCACATCATGGACTTTATTACCATTATCCAAAGTACCATTATCTTTTTTTGTGTGATTGTGTGCCTGATCGGGTAAACGCCGCAGAGTATTCCTTCTATTTCTCCTTACGTTCCTTCCTTTTGGTAGTAACCGGATTCAGTAACCTTGAATGAATTTACACGATCAGTGGAATTATTTCAAAATTTGCAAAAATTAAATGAAGTATCGCATAGAGAGACTAAATATCTAATTAGTTATCTATTAGATATTAAATATCTAACGTCATTGGATTACCGTGCAAACAAACTGAAAGACGTACTCTCTGCGAAATAAAAGCGGAAGCAAAAATCTGAAAATATTCAACTACAGCAATATTTTTATCATTACTTTAAATAACAGTGGCAAAAATATAGGAATGAAGGATTTGTTAAAACAATAAATCGCTTTGAATTTAATTACAATAATAGAAAGCATTGTTACAAAATGCGTTTGAAATAAATTTCGAAATGTTTATTAAGTTTGGGGAAAAGAACGTATACCATTTAAATTCAGATCAGGATTAATTTTTGTTATTTAATTAAATATTTTAAGAAGTAATATTTTTTGAAAATTGAAAAAAGCACAATTGATCTAGAAATGGACCCCAGAATGCCAAGCGGAAATTTCATCTCGATACTATTAATCGTTTAGGAAGACTTCTTGTGACAGATAGACCGGTAAAATACCTTTTTCTTTTCTTCCTAGTCCCTCTCCTTTCGATAGAAACCGGACTAAGTAACCTTGTAAGACTTAACGCAAACATAAGGATCAATGGCGTATCCAGGATTTTGGTCTGGAAGGGGCTGAAGTCATGAAAATATTCTATCTTCGTTACCTCATGGCTTATGTAAGTCAAATCAATTTGACTTTGCTCTCCTGACTATAAAAATCACGAAAGACACTACAATACTTTCGATAATTTAACAAAAACACAACGAAACAACTAGCCGAAAAATGCTTCGACTACGTTAACGCTACAAGTACGAGTGGAATGACTATAAAAGCGGGAAAATTGTTGAGCCTGTCAAGCCAGAAAGCAATGTTGGCAAGTTTTTTTCTTTTCTTTTAATGTGATTAAGAACAAACTGCTGTAATGATTTGAAAAAGTCAAGAATTTTGGTTTATCTCTGGGGGAGACTGCTGCTCCATAGCACCCGCCACTGATAAGATCATTTAAGAAGCTTAAAGCTTTTGTTTGATTTGAAAATTAAATAAAACATCTCGCGGAAAGATTAATTAATCCAACTGCAGAGTAAGTGGATTACTGTGCGACCGTATTAAAGAGGTATATGCCACGACATAAAACCGGAAATGAAAAGTCTGCCTTGGAAATAAAATGTCCAAAGAAACCATATTTCTTATATTAACTCTAACAGAGCCAAATGCCCGTGAATGAAGGATCTATAAACAGTAAATTGGCATGAATTTAAATTTATAAGAATAGAAAGTATAGTTAAAAATTGCGTTACAATTAAATTTTGAAACGTTAATTACAGTTAGAGAAAAACATTGATCGTAATGGGGTAACTATGATTAAAAAGATATTGTTTTGCTCTTTAAGATAGTGTAAAATTATTTTCCTGTGATAAATATTTCAGAAGTTATTGACGAAAATCGTTTAATAACTAGGCTTAAAACGGCTTAATTTTCATTATTTGATTAAATATCTTAAGAACTAATTAATTCTGAAAGTCAAAAATAGCACAGTTGACCTAGAAATGTTCTTTAGAACGTCGTGTGAAAATTTCATATCGCTACCGTTGACTGTTTAGGAGGAACTCTTGTGACCGACAGACAGATGCATTTTCTGTTTTATATTATAGATATACTAGCTGATATATCTGGCGTTGCTCAGGATGAAAATATTTTCAAGTCTATGAACTTGTAAAAATTTTAACTTAATTAAACAGTGTTTCGCAGCACCAACTTTCGTTCATTTTCGTTCTTCCGCCCTTGTGTCATCTGATACTTCGGCCAGCACATCCTTTTGCCTCCACACTTTGAACCACCTGGCACGAGCCTAGCAATCCTTGGAACTGAATTTTTCCTTACCCATCATTAATACGTCGTCAACAGAAGCTCCTTAATTTCATGGTTTTTATTACCATCATCCGAAGTACCGTTCTCTTCTTTTCGGTGCCTGTGTGCCTGTTCGGAAAACCACTGGATACTGTTCCTTCTTTTTCTCATTAGGCCCTCTCCCTTCGAAACCGGATTCAATAACCTTGCATGACTTTTCACACTCATTGGGATCATTTAAAGGTTTGTCAAAATTAAATGAAGTATCGTATAGGATAGTAATTGACTAACATCATTGTATAGCTGTGCAAACATATTGAAAGATGAAAGCGCAAATTTCATGCGATACTATTCACCTCACTATTTAGGAAGACTTCTTGTGACGAATAGACCGGTAAAATACCTTTTTTTCTTCCTAGTTCCTCTCCCTTTGATAGGAACCGGATTAAGTAACCTTGAAAGATTTAACACACGCATAAGAATCAATTAAAAAATTTTGAAAATTAAATAAAACATCTCATAGAGAGAGTAATTGATTCATTTGCAAAGTAATTGGATTACTGTGTAACTATATTAAAAATGGTATATGCTACGACAAAAAAACGGAAATGAAAATGTCCAAAGAAGATAATATTTTCTTATATTAATTTTAACTTTGGCAAAAGCACTTGAATGAAGGGTTTGATGAAACAGTTAATTGGCTTAAATTTAATTTTATAAGAATAGAAAATATTGTTAAAAATTGCGTTAAAATTAAGTTTTTTAAACGTTAATAACAATTAGAGAAAAAATTGTACCGCAGAGGAATAACTATTATTAAAAAGATAATATTTTGCTCTTTAAGATGGTGAAAAATAGTTTTCGTGCGATAAATATTTTAGAAGATATTGGAAAAAATTGTTTAATAATTAGGCTTAAAACTGCTTAATTTTCGATATTTAATTAAATATCTTAAGAACTAATTAATTCTGAAATTTGAAAATAATTAAATTAATAATTTAATTTGTTTAATAATTAGGCTTTGAACGTCTTAATTTTTGATATTTAATTAAATATCTTAAGAACTAATTAATTCTGAAATTTGAAAATAACAGAGTTGACCAAGAAATGTGTTCTAGAATGTCGTGTGCAAATTTCATATTGCTACCGTTCACCGTTTAGGAGGAGTTCTTGTGACCGAGAGACAGACAGACATATGTAATTTTCTATTTTATATTAGATACATGATCAACAGACTTCATGGAGTTAAACTAAATTCTTTTCGGGACACTACTTTAAGGGATTAAGATGTCAAGTAAAATTTAAAAAAATTAAATTATTTTACAGGGATGAAAGTTTTTTTTTCGAAAATATTAGTTATGCAAAGTTTGAAAACTCGAATGCCAGTTGGTAATGAATTCTATATCAGGTAAATGGATGTTATTCTTGATTTTTTTATATTTAGGTAAACTAACGCCTTTCTTCGAAATTTAAAAAATAAAATCAATTTCGAACTATTTCTTTTTTCACTAAACAAACATGGCTATTCCAAAAAAGTTGTGAAGAACAATTTCAATTTTGGAAAAATTTTGCATAGAATATACTTTCACTGGTATATAAATTTTCAACAAGTACCTTATAAAAATTATCTTATATGTTTCAGTTAATAATTTATTTATTTAATAATCTACTGAAGGTTTCGATCGAAGAAACTAGCATAATCAAAGAAAATCATTTCGTTTCTGAAAATAGTATTACAAATAGTTTCTCAGTATATGCGATGTTAATGTATTTGCATTATGATGTATTTGAAAGAAATCATGAATTATCATCAGTATCTACACTAAATCCATTATTCATACATTGATGCATGCACTTCTACGTCTTCTATTTCTATTCTTTATGGAAGATGCATCTGTTATTCCAAGAAATGCTTAAAATTCATGTCATTCTTGTTATGTTCCAAGAAGTTTGAAACGACGCAAAAATCACAGAACAAGGTAAAGAGAGAATGTTATGAAATATTTCATTTGGAGCACTAACTTGATCTTTTGACGCAAATTTCCTTTATGTGTGACATTTCCTTTCACGAAAGTTTCTGCTTTCTGTACTCACTCACACCCTAAGTGCCAAGCGATTTGTCAAACAAGAAATGAGCATGTAGAAATAAAATCAGAGAGGTTATATTAGAAATTTAGCAATATTCCTCATTTCAATACTGCGAATAATTTATAATTCCAGCATTGGATTAAAAAGGAGACGACAGATTAAGATTGTGATAACTTAGAATATTTAATCCCTTTTCAGAAAATTTGGTTCTTTCCACAGGGCAAAATTGGATGACTGACTCTAAATAATAACAGTGATATGATGTATAAAACTTCAGAGCTGTACTAAAAATAATCTGTATAACGTTTTTTATTTGTAAGCGAAACAATATATATATATATATATATATATATATATATATATATATATACAGCTTGTGACACATGTATTTATCCGGCAGATGGCGCT
>BGPR01053053.1:0-10481 GCA_013235015.1 Araneus ventricosus | reverse complement strand
CAACAATTGGAACAAAAAGCATTCTCGGTTCGCTTTCAAAAAAAAAACGATTGGAGGAAAAATTTAAAATTGCAAAAATAATTCTGAAAAATAAAAGAATATTACGCCCTAAATTTATTGGATCTAAAGCACGCAGAATTCTTACTTGTATTTATAAAAAAATGATGATGATTTCCTGTGTAGTACGTATGAAAATTAGAAGCAATATTTTTCTATCAAATGAAATAATTATTATTATATTGCTGATCCTTTACTATAAAAAGTGTTGAAAAGATATATGTAAGGAATATACTTTTCTTATGTGTTCGCAATGCGCTGAATAATATAATATATTATTTACTAAATTTTACGTCTAAAAATTTATTCTTGCATAATTAAAACTGTTTGCAAGAATCATTTGGAACAGATATAACATAAAAAGATTGCTAGATTTGCTTAAATAGCGAAATAAAGAATTAGTGTGTCGCACACCCCGTTGCGCGTCTTCGCGTTAATCGCCGTAGCGCGCGTCCTCCCGGATTAAAACAGTAGATATAATATATGTTTCGCTATTGATTGGAAACAAATATTTAAATAAAATTTTATATCATGCCCTTAAAATCATTGGTATGTGCATATGGGATTCAGAGCTAAAATATTATATACAAATGTTATAGTGATAATTGGAATTAATCATATCTGATTTTATATCTTTGTTTTAATTAAAAAAGAAATTTTTAGAAAAAAGTTTGGATTATCTTTTTTTTGGAAACTCCAGTCCTCAGAACTATTAAGCATCGTATTGTGTTATACCCAGCTGTTATTTTGTATAAAACGTTTATAGAGAAAATTGGAATGCAACAATGCTTTTGTTTCTATCTTTTCTATAATTTTAAAAGAAATCAAAACTGGTATTAAACCGCTTAATATTTTTACAACTAAAGCTTTTGATAGGTTGTTGTTTTCACTTTTTTAAAGAAGATTTTTTTGGGGTTTTTTCCGAAGGAGTTACTGCCAGTAAAACTAAGTCAAATTTTTACATTCGTAACGAGCACTGTGGTTGTCTTGAGGTAGAGAATGTTCATCTTGACCGTTCGACCGCAAGTTGGATTCTCTGGTATGGCCAATGATGATGTGGTGTCAGTGTGGAAGATAATGATGAAAACATGTTTTTAAGTCCCGTTTATATAGCAGAATGATTCCATATGCCCCAAAAATAATGGATCTCCCGGCTTCCAATCTGAACGACGGATATCTAGAAATGCAAGGGATTATGAAATTTTTAAACTTTACTGGTTTTTGTTAAGATTGCTCTATGGGGAAAAATTGAACCGTAAAAATGTGCGGGCTAGCAGCAGGATTACATGCAGTTATGTCAGATTTACTCGTTCATTAGACAATGTACATCACGCAGTTCTTTTTTGAAGGTCTTTTTCACCTCTACTAAATTCTGAGGTCAAAATAAGTGCAATTGCTAATTATCTGCAAAAGAAAGCTAATCAAATGAACAGATAACTATTATGAAACAATTTTTCAGAGAAGGTAAGGAAAACAATTTAAATTTGGAACTTTTTACCCTATGTAAATAAACCTACGTATGAATTAAAAACGCATGCACATTAATCACTTTATTAGATTTATCTAGTGAAATTAATACCTGATAATACGCCAATGACGACATTATTTTAGCTGTTCCCTCCTTTCACATAAAGAATATGATTCATATCATAAATGGACACCAATGTTCGTAAAAAAAATATTCTAGTTTTCCGCAAGTGTGAACATATTTTGAAGAGAGACTTTGGTACTATTATTTTATAACAAATATTGGCCTTTAACCCTCTGACTGCGTATCCCGCGATTTCCACGGGTAGAAAGCAAGTCTATTGTCTGCTGCATCCTGCGATTTTTGTAAGCTTATCTGTTCACTATGAACTAGCAAAGTATTGAATCATATTATATTAATAAAGATTTGCATATAAATAACAATTCGCTTGGTTCAATGGTATTTATTTGAACATGTTTGTAAACGTTGCATCTAAATATTTATTTAAAATATTTACAAAGTCAGATTGTTAAAAATATACTGCATTTATGGAGGCTGAACGTATGGTGATGTTATCTTGAATTAGAATGTAGTCATCTAGAACGAAAGGCTCCAGGTTCGATTATGTGTTAATGGATAGTGAGGATATTTACGCATTCTAAAAGCTTATGCATGACGAATATTATTATACATGTCTACTGAAATTAATAGCTGGTCATATACCACAGACGTCATTATTTTATGAATTTCCTTCGTTATCATGAAGAGTGTAAATTCGTATTTTAAATTCAAACCAATGATCTTAAAACAAAATTTGTAATTTTCCGTAGGTGTGAATATCTTTTGAAGAGGAATTTTGCGACTGTCTCTTCATAATCAGTTGAGAGCATTAGCAGATTAATTCATTTTTGGAATCTGAGCATTTGCTGTTGTTGTCTTGAGTTAGAGCAAATCTTTCATGAGCATAAAGCTGCAGGTTTGTTTCTGCGTTAAAGGCTAGTGATGGTATTTGCTTGTTTTCATAAGTAAATGATAGAGACATACATCTCAGGCCGATTGATATTCCCGGGGAATTCCTTGAATTAAGTTATAAACAAACATTTGACATAACATGGATTGGTGGAAAACAAAGACAGTCATAAAGAAATGTACAGTCGAAATGATAAAGATTTTAATAACTTTAAACTGAAAAAAGATAGTTGCAATGTCATCGTATATTCCCTTAAGTTAAAACTAAAAAGACAGAATTTATTTCTGTTATTCATAAAATTATTCAAAAATTTTATAAAACGCATACAAAAGAAACATGAAATTCTAATTCTATTGGTAATAATGTAATTCCTAAAATCTCTCTAAATATATATTTTTATAACTTATAAATTTTTTAATACCTATTTGAATTTTTTTTTGATTTGGCAATCTGTTGTCTTGAAATAATTACCTTTTATTTTCTTAACACGCAAATATATTGAGGAAACATTATGTCCTGCCTTCCAAAATTATTTCAGTTTCGTTCCTTCCAAGCTGGAGTTTTGTATACGACGGTTGTAGAGAAAAGTGTATTTCAATGTGGCTATTGTTTTTATCTTTGTTTTAATTTAAAAAGAAAACAAAATTTAAATGAAATCGTTTAATATTCTTTACAAATAAAGTTTTTGCAAGTCCTCGTTTAAACCTTTTCTGAAGACAAAGTTTGTTTCCTCTTACTTTTAAAGTAGATTCTGCTAGTAAAATTATGTCAAATGTTTTGGAGGCCGACTGCTCACCGTGGTTTTATCTAAAGTTAGGACTCGATTTCCAAGAGAAAGGCTGCAAGTTCGATTACATGTAAATGGCCCGTGATGAACAGAAGAGGATTTTGAGGTGTAGATGATGAAAACATTTATCTGAGCCCTTTTCACATTGCAAAAGCCAAGGATTTTAAAACAAAGATTGCTGTTTTCCGTACGTGTAAGCATATTTTGAAAACTAGTTTCAGGACTGTCTCTTTTCTATTAGTCGTTGTCAGTAGCAGTTTATTGCATTTCTGGAGTCTAATCATGTGCTGTTGTCTTAATTTAGAGTATTGATATCATGAGCATAGCGCTGAAGGTTAAATTCTGTGTTCAAGGCCAATGATTATATTTGCGTTTTTTGATAAGTAGACGATAGAAACATGTACATGAGGCTGTTTCTTATCTCAGGGCGATTTCCTTAAATTTAGTTCTGACAAGCATTTCACACAACATAGACTTTTCGATAAAAAAGACAGCCTTGAAACATTTTTAATTTATAATGTTGGAGAATTTAATAAATTATTCTAAGAGAAATGATTAAGATGCACTACCAGTCTTATAGGCTCTTAGGTTGAAAATGAAAGTCAGAATTTGCCTCTGACGCTTAAAAGTTTTTTCAGATATTTTAGAAAACCCATACAGTAAAAAACCTAAAATATAATTCTTCTAGCACTAAAGTAATTTTGAAAACCGCACTAAATCTTGCTTGCCTTTTAAATCTTAAATCTCTTCATAAAATGTTTCTTCGATTTCGAAATCTGAAGAAAATATCTTGGTTTCCTTTTTGGTTGGACCCAAGTATTTTAATGAAATATTATGTCCTGTGTTGATTCTAAGCTGAAATATTATATAACATTGTCAAAGGTAAATTTAGATTCGAACTTGACTATTGTTCCTATCATTGTCATAATATAAAAAGAAATTAAAATCAAAATAGAATTGTGTATTATTTTTCCACCAAAAATCTTTTGATAGTTTCTATTTCAGTCCTTTTTTCCAAGAGAACTTCTTCTCTTTTCTTTTCGAAGAATTTGCTCCCAGTAAAAATATGCGAAATTTTGCCAGCGTAAGGCACGCTGTGGTTGTCTTGAGTTAGAGGAACGTCGTCTTGACCGCAAGGATGCAGGTTCGATTCGGTGGTATGGACCAGTGATGATACCAAACACTTTATGAGAATGAAATGATGAAAGCACGTATCTGAGTCCTTATCCAATGGCATCTTGATTTAATGCAAGCCAGTGGCAACCCGCCTTTTGACTCCAATCTTTTAGACTATAGGGAAAGCGAGACTGTTTTTAGAAAAATAATTACTGGATTATTAAAAATTTTGAAAGTTTTAGAAAACGAATACAGAAGAAAAATAAAAACGTTAATTCAAATTCTACTAATAACCATGAAATTCTGCAAGACACACTACAGATTATGAATTTTTAAATTTTAAATCTCTTCATGATATTTTTCTTCTTATGGGCTTTCTGTGATCCTGAAATCTATAGAAAAAAATTTGTTTTCTCTTTTGGTTGCATACAAATGTTGTAATGAAATTTTATCTCCTTCCCTCCCAAATTATTTGAACGTATTTTTTTTATTCCAAGCTGAAAATTTATATCAGATGGTAATAGGTTTATATTCCAACGTGGCTATTTTCCCTATCACTGTAATAATTTGAAAAGAAATTAATATAAAATTTCCATCTAAATTTTCATAATTTTTTTTTCTTTCTTTCTTGAATAGAATTTCTTTTCTTTTATTTTCGAAAGGGTTTCGGCCTGTAAAAATAAGTTGTATTTGTCCAGGCACACAAAACAGTGTGGTTTTCTTGAATTACAGAATCATCAGCCTCATCAGAAGGTTGCAAGGAAAGATTCTGTGGTAAGAACTGGTGATAATTTCAAGTTTTTTAGAGGAAAATAATGAAAGATAGTATCGGAGGCCTTTTCGTATTGCAAATATTAATGATCTTTAAACAAGTTGTAGCTTTTCGTACGTGTGAACATATTTTGAAAACTAATTTTGGGACTCTCTCTCTCTCTCTCTTTGCAATCAGTTGCGTATATTTAATTAAAAGGTGAATAATTTAAAAAGAAATTAAAATCAAAATAAAATCGTTTATTGTTTTCTGCAACGAATTTTTTTAGGTTCTCGTTCCATCATTTCTTAAAGGGAATTTCATTCTTTTATTTTCGAAGGAGTTGCAGCGAGAAAGAATATGTGCAATTGGGCAGTCAGACAACACATCGTCGTTTTCTTCGATTAGTTAATCGTCATCTTGGTCGGAAGTCTAAAGATTCGATTATGTGGTAGCGGTCAGTAATGATTGCAAGATGCTTTGAGAGGGAATAGATGAAAACATAAATCTGCGGCCTTTCCATACCGTGTTTTGATTTTCTTGAAGACAGTAATAACCAACATTTGGACTCCAATTTTAACGAGGAACTATTGGAAAAACAAGCCTAATTTAGGAACAAATTACAAGACTTATAAAGCATTTATTCAGATTTTGGTATGAAAAAATCAAACTGTAGAAAATAGAGAGCGAAGAGAAAAATTGTATGCAGTTTTTTTATGGATTTTACTTGTTCCTTCGGTAGTTTACACTACACAAAAATTTTCACCGAAATTTATTTCTCACATCATAATAATAGTTAATTGTCGACTACAGAATAAACATCACATATTATAATAAGTATCACGAAATGGTTTTCCGGAGTTTGTCAGCAAAAAATTTAAATATGAAACTTTTTTCCTCTTTGAATACTCATAAACATGTATTAAAAAAGCGTGTTCATTAGAGTGTCTGAAGTTTTAAAAAATATTGCTACCCAGATATTTTCCAATTCCTTTTGGTCCTAACAGAAAATATAGGAAGTTTTAGCCGTCGAAGTTTACTAGAAAATTTGCCTGTAAATTCCTGAAGTTTGAAAAAGCTACAAAAATGTCCGTCTATAATATCAATTATAATGTTGACGTTAAAGGAGGAGAAAGCTAAACCAATTAAGCGCCCATGAGGAATAATCATTAATCGGGTATCACCTTCACTTGAAATGTATAATAATATGCTTCATGCACATCAGGGTATCTGAAAAAGATTTTTGTTAAAAACAATTATTCCTAGAGATTTTCCCATTCCTTTTGGTCCTAACAGAAAGTATATCGTTGCTTAACAAGAAACACCACCTATCTTAATGTTTGAAATTCAATAGAGGAAGAAAATACTCAATATTTTGCAACCAATAACAAATATTTTTGAATTTTAATCACATTTTGTTGGAACATGAGGTCTCATGTTTAAGTCAGATGTTCAAAAAATTCAGAAATATTCGTATAATAATTGAAATTTCGAAAAATTCAGATAGGTGGTGTTGCTTGTTAAGCGGCCATATGAAGTTTCAGTTCACGAAGTTTATGCAAAAATGTAAAATTTATTGATTTTTTTTCAGAAATTTTATATGGTTACCATTGACTTAAAACAGGTTTATACATGTCCCTAAGGATATGTGCACTTAGAATATAAATAAAAATAAGTATATTAGCTTAACACTTGGCCACTTATGACTTGAGGAAATAAAGCTTAAAGTGATGAATATTTTCTGTAATTCTGGGTTGTTGTTTTATAGAAACACCATACGACAATTATTGTATGTTCACAATAACAGCTTAAAAATTTACTAAAATGTTAAAGAAGTGTATAAAAATGAATGTAATGATAAATTAAAATCTACAATTTTATTTAACAGTTTAAAATGTAACATTAAGATAAAAAGATTAAATACTCACAGTAATTACTTGTTTAAATAGCTTGTATAAAATACCAGGTCTATCAAATAATCTTATGTCATTACTTTAAATGCTTTAAGTTTTATTCATTCGGTTATCTCATTTACTACTTTTAAGTTTTTGATAAAATTTTTCATTTCTTTGAACCTAAATTCTTCTTACCTGGCCTGAGGATTCTTTTTAACCAGGCTGCATCTTAGTTCAACAGGTGAAAAATGAAACATGACTTTGGGGTTGAAGTCACTGACTGCCGCACATTTCCAGCAGCCAGTGACTACAGTGAATGTGCCGAGATTGTCCTAATAGTGATTGAAACCCCTTCCCATAGGAATTTATTGGCAAATGTCTGGGACATTTCACAAAGCCAGGTGCATGTATACGATACTTTACTCGACGAAGATGTATGCATTTAATAAAAATTTAAATAAGACAATGTCAAAATCCCAAAAGGGCATCAAATATGTTTCTTGAACGCTTTGGCTTTTGTCAACGTTTGGTTGAATGCTCAAAAAGATGCAGATTCTCCTGTAAATGATCTGCTGCTTTTTGAGTCCCTGAACATGTACTATAAATATGACCCGGAGTTGCTAGAGCTGCCCTTTTTACTTTCAATAGACATTTGTGATATTTGACAGAAGAAGAAGCAGCATTTTCTTTATTTTCTAGGAAAGTGTCGGAATCTTCAAAGAAAATTGTCGTATCCTTAATGAATTCCAAAGCTAATGAAAAATCACTTTCCACTGCTGTCCCCGTTTAACCTGTTCTAAATCAAGCCAATAAACTGTATCTATTGGTTGGATCCATTGTGGCGGCATCGACCGAAAAGGGTTAATCTACCAAAAAAAAAGTAAAATCGTAAAAAAAGTGTGGTATAAGAGGAAAACTACAAGCTGTCTTCTTCTTATAGTATATGTGCTTTCGATAGTGTACAACACACAGTCTGTGGTCCTTTTCACCACAGTTGAATGCTCAGATTATTATGATTTCAATAGTTAACTATAGGCTAAAGAATTCTTACCAAATGACTGGAAGACTATCATGAAATAATTGTATGAAATTTGTCGGAAAAAAATTAAATCTGTTATTTTCTTGTTTGAATACACATTTATTAAACAAGCATGGCCTTCAGTAGCAATATTACACATTTCATGTGACATTAAAACGTGATCGCATGATATTATTTCAGCTATTTCTTTCTATTCAGCCTCTTTTAACGCCAATCCTTTTATATTGCAGAGCAATTGTCTTATTTTTATTTACAACCAAGCATTTAACACAGCACAGACAACTAGGAAAACAAGACAATTTTGATAAAAAAATTCAATAAATTAACATTTTGACAACTTTAAAATGAGAGATTAATATTAAGTTACAGTAGTCTATATATATGCTTTTATTTTAGAAAATGAAATTATAATTTTTCATTGATATTATTAAAAGTCATGAGCATTTTAGAAATTTAGTGCAAAAAAAGAAAGAACGGAAATTTAATTACACTAGTATGAATGTAATTCCGGATATCGCATTAAATGTTACTGATTTTAAAATTTCGAATCTCTTCATAAAAATTTTCTTCGAATTGATTTTCTGTAATTTTGAAATCTGAAAATAAAATTTTGGTCTCTCTTCTGTTTGGAAAAAAATACGGAAATAAAATTTTATTTTCTTCCCGTCAAAATATTGGAATGCATTATTTTGATTCCAAGCTGAAAGTTTGTATAAAATGACTATAGAGAAAATTGTATTCAAACATGGCTATTTTTTCTATCTTTGTTATAATTTAAAATTAAAAAAAATAGTCGCTTAATGTTTTTCTCACCTAAAGCTTTTGTTAGGTTCTCGTCTTCAACTTTTTTGACTGAAAAATTTGTTTCCTTTTACCTTCGAAATAATATCTGTCAGTAAGAATTTGTGAAATTTTGTAATCGGAAAGCCAACCGAGGTGAACATGAGTTAGTGAATCATCATCTTCACCAAAAGGCTGCAGGTTCGATCCTGCGCCATGGGCCGGTGATGATACAGAACTCAATTTGAAAATAAAATGATGAAACATGTACCTGAGGCCTATTCATATATCGATTTGATTCTTTTAACCCACCGACAGTCGAACATTTTGATTCAAATTTTAAGAATGGACGTTTAGAAAAACAAGTCAATTTTTCGGAAATATTGCCGAATTCATGAAGCTTTTATGAAGATTATTCAATGAAAAATCAAACAGTAGAACGTAGTCGGCTAAAATAAAAATTGTATGATGTTATTTTTTTTTGTTTAAAGTGTACTTTCGACAATGTTGACGAGATAGTTCTCTGGTTTTTTTAACATAACTGAATTATCACATCATAATAATTTTAATATTTAGTTATTTTTCTAGAGGATAATCAAACATTGATCAGAATGCTATCGGACTTTTCGGGAAAAAAATTGAATCTGTTATTTTCTCTTGTTTGAATACACGTAAACATTTATAACAGTATCATGTCCATGAATAATATTATTATGCATCTAGTTAAATTAATACGTGATTATATCACTTTGATGTTATTATTTTTGCTGAATCCTCCGTTAATGTGAAGAGTATGATTAATATTTCAAATTGACACTATTGATCTTAAAACAAATGTTCTAGTTTTCTATGTTTGTAGGTATTTTGAAGAGGGATTTTGGGACTGCTACTTTACTACTAATATTTACTACTAATATTTTTACTACTAATATTTTTCAACTAAAGTTTAATGATAGGTTCTCGTTTTCACCTGTTTTTAAGAAACATTTTGTTTTCTTTTACATTCGAAGGAGTTACTTCGATAAATCATGTAAATTTTTCTAAGTGGACTGCACGCCGTGGTTGTATTGAGTTCGAGAATCGGCATATTGTACGGAAGGTCGCAGGTTCGACTCTGTTGTATGGGCCATTGGAAAAGGTGTATGAGTTTGAGAAGGAAATGATAAAAACCTGTATCTGAGGCCTGTTCATATAGCAGCTGGATTCCCTTTGACTCTGAGATAATCATCTTCTGCAATTCTAATCTTAACAATAGACTTACAGAAATACAAAACAGTTTTTCGGAAACATTGTCGAATTCGTGAATATTTTATTAAGGTTATTCTATGAAAAAATCAATCAGTAAAAAACCTGGTAAGAGGAAAATCGCATGTAGTCATTTTTTGTTGTAAATGTCATTTAAACATGTAGGTCACACACATATCTGAAATTTTTCACGACTAATTCTCACATAATAACACAATTCCACTATATTATCACTTATATATTCTTAATCTATAGAATAACCATCAAATTATCAAAAATCTATCACGAAATAAATGTCATTTTTTGTCAGGAAATAATTTTAAATATGGCTTTCTTTTTCTGGTTTGAATATACATGCATATCTTATAAAGTC
>BGPR01053050.1:0-10482 GCA_013235015.1 Araneus ventricosus | reverse complement strand
TTGCAAAAAAACAATTATTTCGAATATAAAATCGTATAATCAATAATCAAAATTAAGTATTTTTCCATTTTCTTTGAAAACTCAACCCCCTTCCGGTAGTATTAAATTTAGAATTTAAATTTTTTTTATTATTTTTCTCTTAATCTCCATGCCATAGAACATCTTTTCCGCATAGGTAGGTTTTAATTAATAATAATTTTTTAAAAAAAATCATATAATCAAAATTAGGTATTTTTCCATTTTTTTCAAAAATTCAACCCCCTTGCGGCGGTTCTTAACCTAAAATTTAATTTTTTATTTTATTTTTCCATTTATCTATATACCATAGAACATCTTTTCTGTATAGGTAGGATTTGAAATTCTGAAAAAAAATTTTTCGATCCACCCTAATGTTCAGTGCAATCAGGTTTCGAGCTTGGAATCTTTCGGTTGCTAGCCCGGCACCTTGACTGGAGTAAGTGAAATTCAGACAGTACGAGTACCGCATCCTCCAGATCCCGCAAAATACACAGAATTTTCTTCTTTCAATAGCCGTTTCCTAAACCGTTTAAACCGGCATTCACAATTTTTTTTGCAAAAGTGCATGTTCAACGCACGCATCCCGCAGTATGCGGTAACATTCAGATGCGCTTTTCTTCACAATAAAGTAAAGAAGTAACATTTCTGCAAATGCTCTTTTTGGCACGAACATCGCGAACGTTTTGCGAACGAATGTCAGTCCTGTGAACATCTTTAGAACATTTGACGTCTGCGGTTGTGAAGCTTGTTCTCAGTACGATCACATGGCATGCGTCACGCTTCACAACAACGCACCGGTATTACCACGGTATCCCTGGAAGAAAACCCGCATTATTAACTGGTACATCTAGTATCATGATAATCATATGTCTAGCTCCTTGCATTTTTGAATTATCGTGTTTATGTGAATGAGAATGGACAGGCAGGATGACTTTTGGTTGAGGGATTTAGTCAAAAATTTGAGAGAAACCCAATAATTTGATGTAAAGATCAAATCATTTAGCACCACATTATTAACCACCATTATTAGCACCACGTTTCATCCTTTTAGTTTGTAGCATTTTTCAGTATACTGTTCGCAGACAAATACACTGAGACAAACAGACCAACAGACAGGCATGATTCACACATTTTTTTTTATTTATGTGTCGAAATAGTTCCATTCCCTAAAAATTCCGGTTTTTACTCCTTCTGTTTTGTTTTTTCGAATATAGATGGCGCCATGGGACTAATGTTTCTTTAAAAAAATGCTGATTCCTTTTTTTAAAGAAAGTTAGCGTAGGATTGTTATAACGTGAGGACATTTTTTTTCTCTTTTTTCTCTATTCTGGGCATGGGGTAAATTTATTTTTTGATAGCTACTTTTAAAATCCAGATGGCTGATATTTTTAAATTAATCTTATTAGCGTTTTTATGTTTGTGTTTGGTTTTCCTCTTTCTTTTGAAATAATGCTTTTTGATTTGAAGATCTCCTTTGTCATTTGTTGGGAAATTTCGGCTAAGAGAAGCTATATTTGGCGTAATGCAAGCTTCTTACAGAAAAATTTCCCAATTTTTATTTTGAATCCATTTCGAATAAAGTCCTCGGCTTTCGTATAAATGGACTACAGTGGATTAATTGGATTCTTTTTCGATTCCCTCTAAGTTTATCTTTGTTCTTTGGCTTTCTTTGAATCATATTGATTTCTATGATTCACACATTGGTATTTTTAAACTCGAGGAATTCTAAAAAGGGGTGACACTTAAAAACTTCGAGCTCGAATTTGTTGGCCATTACAACACTTTTTCTCTATATATATACTACTATACGAGAAAGCCCACGAGAATGCAAAATCTCAAAAAAAATGCTGAAATGTTTCAGTTGTTGTGACATTTTGAAGTATAGATTTATTTTGAAATGTCTTATGAATATTGCAATGAAATTTTCTAATAATATATGGTTGTTTGACATTGTTTTTTAAGTTACATGGTTTTCCTTCACAAATAATTTGTTTTTGGTTTAGTTTAAAATACTGCACAAGTGAATAAACACTTTAATACATAATCCTCGATATTTTTTATCTATAATTTACAGTGAGGAGAAGAAAAGAAATACCTATATAGCAACAAAAACAAAAAGAAACAGATAATGTAATCTATTCAAATGAAGTTTTATGCAAAATTCGTTATGCTTCCAGGTGTATTTTTAGAGATAAATGAAGTCCATTCACATGACCTTACATCACGTGACAATAAGATTATTAACTTCGCCCATTTCTGGTTTAATATAACTAAGATTAATGCATTTCAAAACAAGACTTGAGAAAAAGTAAGCGAAATGTTGCGCATTTATTGTTTTCAATTATTTACTTTTTCATATCTATTAAATAAATTAATTTAAAATTTCTGATAGTCATGAAAATACTATTAAAAAGAAAACTTACCAGAACACTTTATGAACTATTTTAAATTATTTATTTTTCATTTATCTAATTTAAAATATAAAAGAAGTGGCTTCTGCATCCAGGAAAACCAATAAAAATAATTTGTACAAAATTTTTTCCTGCTTGTCGCATTTTTACAGCACTACAGGGAAATGAAAATTGGCTCCCATTATTTACAAATAAATGTTGTTGGGGGTTTAGACTAAGAATTTATGCATTGAAACATAGTTATTTAGAAGCGATAAAATTTTGAAATGAAACATTACGATGTTTGTATAAACACATTATTTACCTCTTTTCTAGGAACCTGGGGATTGAACTAATGAACAAGTTCCTCCCAAATCCTCGCATTAATGCAATTTATAATATCTTTAATCGATACAACCATCTAGTAGCTCCGTCGATTTAAAATTGCAAACAGAGTAGCGATTTCACGCGTTTCTGCATTAGCATCCAGGATTGCAAAAATATTTGCTCAATGAATTGATGTAGTAACACTCTTTATCTGATTACAAGTCTTAATAAAACGAAGCTTTATGCAAGTTATTCGTTATAGATAACATTGAAACTGGAAGTATTTGGTTATTTAAGCTATGTTAAAATTTCAGAATTAAAATAAAAATTAAGTAGAAATGTTGTTAGTGGAATGTGTCGTATTAAATTTTGTGAAAAATGATTAACAAGTCTACTAACGCTAGTGTTAATGGATATACATACTCTGTGTAATATACAGGGTGTCTGAGAATAGTGGGACACATTTAAAAATATTAAAAAAATCAAACTAAAAATGTTACAATTAACGGTATTTTTAAATGAGAGAGCAAATAAAAAAAGTTATTTTTTCCAGATAGGTGATGTACCATTACGGCGTTCTAAATTTGCTACTGCGAGAGAATTCCGTAGGCAATGACTACCGATATGCAGAATCGATGGTTTCCTTTTCTAGTTTTTCTTGGATATCTCGAAAAATATCCAGTTTTCACACTTCATGTGAATTAACAAATTAAAGAGCGAGCTTTTTGTTTAGCTTTAATATTTTCACAGAAATTGGCTCTCAAAAATGAGAGATTTTCAATAATTTAAGACCACTTAGACAACCGTAACGGCGCGTTACCTACCTGAAAAAACTTTTTAAAACGCACTCTCTTTTAAAACAAAAACCGTAGTTTTAACATTATTCGGTTTTTTTTTATTAATCTCTGAAATGTGTCCTACAGTTCTTGTACACCCTGTATAGTAAAAGGGATAATTAGTAATGCAAGTAAGAGGGATCATTAGTGATGCAAGTAAAAGGTATCATTAGTGATGCAAGTGAAAGGGTTCATTAGTAATGCAAGTAAAATGGATCATTACTGATGCAAGTAAAAGGGATCATTACTGATGAAAGTAAAAGGGATCATTAGTGATGCAAGTAAAAGGGACCATTAGTAATGCAAGCAAAAGGGATCATTAGTGATGCAAGAAAGGACCATTAGTGATGCAAGTAAAAGGGATCATTAGTGATGCAAATAAAAGGGATCATTATTGATGCAAGTAAAAGGGATCATTAGTGATGCAAGTAAAAGGATCATTAGTAATGCAAGTTTCAGAGCCCCTCTTTCCCTTCTAAAACTTCCGAAAGCAGATTTTTTTATCGTTTTTAATCTCTGTATAACCTGTTTTTAAGTTACAATTATTGTAAAAAATTGAAATTATACGGAATTTAATTATATACTTCAGTATTTGTGAAAAAATCTTAATTTCATGCATAACAAATATTACGGAGAAAATTAGTTTTCGGCTTTTTAAAAAAATTGTTTGCTTTAATTGATGTTCTCATTTTAATAAGTGTCATGATCGGTGAAGATCTACAAAAATTTTTCCAGAGGTCGTGTCATGAGAGCCATTGCAATAGGTAGACTTCCTATGAGGAATCTACCTAAATGCGATACTAAACGAAAGTTTATTATTAAAAACAGCGCTTTTTGGATTCTAAGCTTTATGCCAGGGTGAGCTTTTAGTGAGCGGTAAAAAGGAAACATATACCCTCTTTAATGCTATGTCACCAAAATTTCCCCATCCAAACAGCTATTCTTTAGAAAGGCTAGTGCCAAATGTTATCATAAAAGTAGCAAAATTCGTGAAGGCTAATGCAAGTTATATAAGCCAATAAATGATATCTAAGTGTTCTGTCTAATGGTTCGGTATACGTCACAATGCATTAATATAAAATGAAAGGCTTGCCCAATTATCTGAAAATAAGGTTATGTGTGACCTCTGATATTAAACGGATAACACGAACTAGCCTTTAAAGAATGTTGCCAAAAGAATAATAGAACCATCCACAGTGTTACCAAACGGCACAAGCTGTTTTTGTAACAAGCTGTTAGTTCTTTTTTGTTTTGCTAATTAGTTAGTTTTGTCATGTCATGTCAGTCATTTTTGTTAAGAATTTTCAAAGGCCCCTCTAATAGCATTCTTATATATAATAATTGAGAAAGGGTTACTAGATTACGTGATTTGAGTTAAAATTCTGGAAATTAACACTAATTTCCACTAAAACTTAATTCTCGGGAAAATGACCATCAAGTTTTTTTCACGAATAAAGGTATCATTTTTCTTTTATTCAGTAATGTCGAGACATATATAGTCTAATTAATATAGTTATTAACATATAGTGGAATACCGAGGGAAAACATAGCTTTTATACAGGGTGTCGCGAAAGGTCGTTTACAAACTTTAAGGATAGGTCAGGAATAGAGGAACAAGTCATTTTTTGTAATAGAACATGGGGCCGTAAACACAAAAGGGACGCAGCTACAACGGGCTCTTTGTAAGTGAATTTAAGTGAAAGAAAAGGATGTACCAGATAAAATGTACAGCAGGTATTTATTCCTTAAATGCCCAGTATTGCCTTTAAGCAAAATGCCCAATTTGGTCTTCTAAAATCTTGAGAATCAGAATGAAGCTCTAATGCCTGTTGTTGCCAATTGGATACATATTGAAATGTTCATTAAATCAATTTACAACAAATAGATGGCAGCCTGAGTGCTGATAAAAAAATAAAAATAAACTGATGATTTTTAATTGAGGCTGCATCTTTTTTCTGCTTTGTTTGAACACTTGGGAATACCATATATATTCTGTAATGTTGGAGGAAATTTCTTAACCCTATTATTAGTTATTAAAATCCATGTGTGTTTAATATTAGAGAATTCTATCAATGAAATTTTATTCTGAAATAAAGTCCAGTGTTGTCAGTTAGTAGCTGAATTTTTTTAGCCCTGAACCTTATTTGAAACAACATAGGATTTTTTAAAGTATTTTCCCATGTTTTATTCAAGGAAAAAAAATTTAAAAAAACATTTTTAAATCAATTTTTAAAAAATCGTGCTTTTAAGGGTTAACCCTTTGCCGCGTAGTTTGCCAGCTGATGGCACACCAAATTTCAATCCCTTCTTAACCGTTAAATTCAACTATAAATGGAAAATAATAGGTTTAGAATAGGACTAATAGTACTCCTTTTAGAATGTATATAGCAGACTTATGAAATTTCGTTTCGGAACAGGAATTATTAGCGATAAAGTTTGGGAAAATTCTTTAACTCATATATAAGAATCTTTTTCAGTTCTGGATGTTTGTAATTTTAGCAAATTAACTCGCAAATTTTCCTCCAATATTCTTGAAGTTTTAAATTATGTTTTTCTGTAAGATTCAACAATATTTTTCGAATGTATCAAGGTCGCTGTATCTAAGGGAGTTCTCATATGAGGGGGCGACCCCAAAGGGGGACGGCCCCCCTCGGAATGAAGTAAGTTTTTTTAAAATCTTTTCTTGTAAATTCCCGTAAACCTTTTCTTGTAAAAAAAAGTAGATTCTATGTCTAGAAAATAAACTAAACCTATTCATGATGTTTTTCATCATATTTCAAAAAAATTTAATGCCTCTTGCCGCAAAGACTTAATGGAATACGAACTTCCATTAGCACAACAACATAATTGCATCATCAGAGGTCGTACGCAGATGATAGACACGGTAATGGTAAATAAAACGCAGTATCAACCACAGCCTTTGGAGTCCTTAACTCTTTATTCCATTGACTTAGCATTACACCGAAAATACGTAGGCATTTAATGTAAACATACCAAGCAGAAAACTCGTTCATATAAACTTAACTCTTTAAACCCGAGGCGACTTTTTCTTCTAGCCCCTTTAAAACCGGACCTGTCTGGGATGATACGACATGAATTGGACTCTCCCAATCTGGGTGGTGATTTACCCCTCCACCCTACCCCTGCCTTCCCTTAACGCCCACTGAAAAGGGCTGTGGCTGGCAAGAATAATTGGACCTCCTACCGCGCTTATCTCCTAAGCGATCTCAGAACCTTCCCTCAAAAGGAGACAACGGCCTCAGATCGGCCTTCGTCCATGTTAAGGGGAAATTTTTAGACCGCCTTGCTCGGTGTGAGAGGGTTAAAATAAATGTGCGAAGGACTTGCCGTCTGAGGCGATACACGCCTTGCATGTTTTTATTCATGCAAAGGGGCTTAAAATCGATTTGAACCAATAATTAAGTTCTGAAAAAATTAAATCAGTGCATTTTCATCGAAAATTCACAAGTGTGCATATTTTCAGCATTCGAGAGAGTCAGAAAGTGAGTGAAAAATCGATTACAAAATTTCCATCTTTGCGGACGTGAAACACGTCAAGTTAAATAAAAAGCTTTTAAAAATATTTTAAAAACCTGCTGTTGTACGACAGTGATGAAAAATTTGAAATGTTCGTACTTCACTATGCACTCTTGACTGCGTTGAAATTCCTATTTGTAAAGTAAAATTGTCTCGCTGAAGGCCAATTGTCAGAAGACTTAGAAGTGAAGGAAAAAGGAACATTTACTTCATTGACTTCAAGGACGTGCAGTATTTAAATCCTCCCTTATTTTTTCATTCCCAGTAAGGCACGTGCGAAACCAAAGGGCTGATGAAATTTCGTGATTCCACAACTGTTTTCTTCAAAATTTTCTAAGCTTAAAAAATTACAAAATTTACTTTTGTGATCTTATTAGAAACAACGTGAATTATGTATATATATGGCAGAGCATATATATATATATATGAGAGATGAGGCATATACATATATATATATATATATATATATATATATATATATCATCATGTGAGCCAAAAATATTAAAATAAAATGGAGAGAATGTATAAATCGGTAAAAGCGTATAGATGCTCATCAGGGTGGGCAAAATCTATACAAACCGTTGTATTTAGGGCAAACTATAATATGCCGCGAACAGTGTTGGTGAACATTAAAAAAACACTGTCCTTACCCTACATTATGATAAACCAAGAATTTGAATGAAATACAAATAAAAGAAGTCGAAATCATTTGAACTTAAAACTTGAGAGATACCAACGGAGACGCGCGACAAAGGGAATAACTGAACGTCAAGTGTAGTGACATCCGGATATGTTTACGAAGATATCAAGTTATTTCTGAGGATGGGGAGTTTCTGATGAAGATTAGGTGCACCGATGAAAAAAAAGGATGAAGAACCGTTTTGAGGAAAATGATGATGATTGTGCGAAAAGATGAAAAAAAAAGAAAGGAGGCATTTAAAATTAATGTACATAAGGTATGGCAAAAAATTCAAGGATTTATTGACAAAAAGAAAAAGGAGGTTTGAAAATCATGCAACAAAAAAATTATGCGTAAAACAAAAAGGAGTGCATTTAAAAATTCATAAACAAAATTAACGAGATGATAAGAAAGGAACGAGTGTATTTAAAAATATGTGTAACTAGTGTGTAGTTAAAATTAAGGTGGGAAAACGGTAAGTGTTAAATAATCTTTGACTGAAACTGCTTAATAAACGACTCCAAAGGATGCGTTTTGAGGTAAATCACATTTAGATCCTGTTCAATGAGAGAATCTCTACTGTATTAGAACTGCAGCTAGCATAGCTCTGAATGGTGCAATCCCAAAAAAATTTCTACATCTTAAAGTCATTAATTGTACAAGTCTGCAGAAGGAGTGCAGGAATTTCACATTACTATTAAGGCTTTTATAAGGTGTGTTAAATTTGTTTCTTGAATTACCTTTTATCGCTGGTGGGTTTGTTAATTCTATGAGTTGATTTAATGATATGCCTTTTTGTAGATTTTAGTGAGTATTAGAGTTCCAAAAAAATATATTCATTGACATTGAATTTAAACTCAAGTTTTTCGTCACAAGACACTTTAGTATATTTTGATTACTCTAATAATTAAGTCCAGAAAAAATAACTGGGACTTGACACATTGGTTTGTATTAATTTGGGTTCATTTGGATATAGAGATGATGAAGAAATCTTTGTGGTTAAAATAATGAGAATATTTGTATTCATTCAAATTTGGTTTATCATAATGCTCAGTAAATGACAGTGTTTTTTAGCTTATATGCCACCAATTGCCTCGCAGAAACATTATGATTTCAAATAATTTTAACTACTGTATAGATTTTATTTGACTGATGATATTCACGCTTTTACCGGGATTTTACCATGTATTCTCCATTTTATTTTAATATTTTTTTGACTTTCATGATATTGATATACTTTCCAAGCAAATCTTCTTGAATTGTGCAGCATTTTGCGCATTCGTTGTGTTTTGTGTTTATATTTTTCTACTTATTTTACCTTTCCTTTATATATATAACTTTCTCTATTTTTCCACGTGATTGTCTTTCTTGACATTTTGTTTTTTGAATGTTTATTTTGCAGGCGTTGTTTTATGATTTCTGCTATGTTTATTTGCATTTGTTATATATATATATCATGAAAGTCAAAAATGTTGTTTTAAAATGGAGAGACTGTAGTAAATCAAAAGTGCATGGACACCATCAGGGAAAAGTGAAATCTAAGTAATGAACTGCTGTGACTGAAGAACTACATTGTTTTCTGAACAGTGTTGGCATATAATAAAACACCTGTCCCTTGCCCTTGAAAATTATGATAAACCCAAGCAATTTGTTACAACAATTAGCTGAATTCATTTAGAACCTAAAACTGAGAGATGCCCCAACACTTTCACTAATTTTTTTAGCTGTCTGCATAGATTTTACCACCCTGATGAGCATCTATACGCTTTTACCGATTTACCAGAAGCCCTCCATTTTATTTCCAAATATTTTGACTTTCATGACATTTGATATATTTTCCACAAATCTTCTTGAATTGGGTAAGCATTTTGCACCTGTTGCGGTTTAGTTATATATATTTCTATTATTTTATCTTCCCCTTTTTTATATATATATCTCCACTTTGTTTATTTTCTCTCAAGTCCCTCAGTTTTTTTCTTTACCGCAGATTTTTCTTTGACATTTTTCCTGGACATTTTGTTTTCAGAATGCTTATGTTGTATATGTTGCTTTTTATACTTCTGTTATGTTTGCTTTTTATTTGTTATATATATACATATAACTTAATGGTATACGACTACAGAAACAGCAAACAAGATATCAAGAAAATAAACTTGAATAAAAAAGTCAAGAATTTGGAACAATAAAACCTAAAATTAAAACAAAATCTTAAAGAACTGAAAATAATGGCATTAACATGAACAAAAAATTAAGTTTAAAACATTTATATGTCAACACAAAAAAAAAAAAAACCTAAGAAAGTATTGAAAAGTAACCCGTTATATAAGGAGTTTTCTAACAATTAATATGGCAGTTTATTGTATCGTTTATATATATTATATATATATATACATATATATATATTATTATTATTATATATATATATATACATACATATTATTACTATTTGTTTGAAATCTACATCTGGATTGGTTTTTTTTTCATATAATACTTTAATATTATTACTGTACTTATCAGTGAATAATATTGGGTTATATAGCTTGGTTTATATTTGTTCTGAAAAGATGGTTTAATAGTGTGATATGATAGGTCACGAGTTTTGGGGTTTATTTGAAACCTGTACTAACATTTATATATATATTACATATATGCCATATGAAACAGCAACATGCAACTGGAAACCAGCTTTTATTTG
>BGPR01053049.1:0-10482 GCA_013235015.1 Araneus ventricosus | reverse complement strand
TATGAAAGCTTTGCATATTATTTAAATCACATATACTTATTACACATTACATTCCTCCCCCCCCCCCTTAATTTAGAGCACAAATAACCGCAATAAATGAATATTGTGAAATTCTATCCCAAATTCACTCCTGAAAATCAAAATAATCTAAAAATGCTATAAAATTTCATCCTTTAATACTTATAATATAGTAATTTATATTTTATAAATAATTCACAGCAGTTTGTATTTATATTAACATAACATCTCTAGATCTTAATTTTTTAGATACAAGAATTATGACTTGTAAATTATTATAAGTTCACGATAAGCAACAATGTCAATAAAAGGAATTAGTTTTTCTAACAGTAATATCCAAGTTATATTGATATCTGTTATATCTATTACCAAGTAATATTATGAATCCATAAATCTATCAAAATACAAGACTACAAAAATTTTAAAAGACTCTTGAATATTATACCCGATTACTTCATATAATAAGCATTTTGAAATATTACAATAATAGAACAAAAATTAAACGAAAGTTGATTAATTTATATTGCTAAGAGAAAATAAAATTTTTAAATTATACAAACTTTTTCTCCGTTTAAATCAATTCTGATTCAAAAAATTTGAAACAAATTTTTAATTTGCCGTTTTCATATCCCTGAGTCTTGAATAACAATGAGTTTTATTGGGTCTGAGATCTTTTTTTAATAATGTCCTTGACATAATTCTATAAGGAATCAGAGACGACATAATTCCATAAGAAATCAGAGACAGTAGGTAGAGTGGTAAATAAACAGTGGTGGCGAGTCGGGAGGGAGCAGTCGCTCCCCTCATTTTTGATGGAAAAATTCAATTTGTTTTCCTTTTTATCTGCTTAAAACTAGAATTATTGAAAAGCAATAATATCCGGGAAAGTTAGCTAAGTTTATTGATAATATTTTAAATGTTGTTGTCTATCTATACTCCATGGTATTTTTATATGTTTATGACCCACCTCCCTTACTTTTTCAATCCAATCGCCGCCAATGCTTGTATAAAATGGAACAATAAAGATTCGATCTATTCTTATTTGAAGATTCAACATAGTGTTAATGGAGGGGGTTTTCGTTTCAAATGATGGGACTGAATGTAGCCAGTTCCAATTTTCACTGACAAAGACGCTGTCCCGCTTTGTTAAGCACTAGAGAGAATCCGATAATGCTTCTTTGCCATGACTTTGGGGAGCGCAGCGGTCATTCATGAAAATTCTTAAGTACACCTCAACCAAGCAAACTGATCTTTTTTTAAACATCTTGCGCAAGGCCCGCAGGTCTGTACGCTCTTTTAACACGAATGATTACAAGAAGATTGATGAATAGGATTAAGCATATGTATTATTTATAAAAGATTTCTTTTTTAAAATGTTGGTGTGATTCTTCGTTTGTTTTTTTTTTCTAGAAAAATTTAATATTTGAAAAATAAGAAAAAATGCATTATTTTTAATCAGTCTACTTCCACATCTACAGAGTAATAGTAAATAACTATAATGTTTAAAAAACTATATGGTAAAGTTTATTACAACAATAAGCGTAAACAAAACATTATCGAATAAGAAAACATTGCATGTAGCAACTCTGATATTCTCTAGGAAGTTATATGAAACATTGAAAAAGCCATCAACCACTTTTTTTTTTCATTAAATTAACATAGATCCTCGTTATCATTGTTTATCAAATTCCAGGTGTAAAAGCTATCCATCATATCTGTCATCTGAACAGCGTAGATTGCAATCCAATGTTTCGCACGCGATCGCAGCGCCACTTGACTTGCGTTTCACTGAGAATAAGTTCTCAATTTTAAGACATAAATTGTAAAAAGCACTCCATTTATGTCCATGATAATTTCTTATTTATTCCTCTAACCATTATTAAATTAGCAGATCCTGCAGGTTAAGCAAAATTTGTTAAGTTAATGCTGCCGATGCTCAGTGGCGGATAGGCCAGTTTGCCAGCTTGCCCGATAGCAACTTGACACTCTTACATATAAGTCAATATGGGCCCCCAGAATATGCATGCATAAGAGAGAAAAAGGAAAGAACCCTTTTTCTAGCAAATTTTCTGCGCCTTTTCTAAGCAAAATAGCAAGTAGTTTTATGTTAAACCACACAAACTTTTCGGTGCATGGCCTGGGTGCAATGGCCAAAAGATTTTTATTCTTGGAGGCTCCCGGCAAGAAGGAGGGATAACCCCTCTCTGCATGAAGGATTTGGTCATTGGAGGTGGCCACTGTTCGTTCCCCGGTTGTCGTTCGTGCATTTTACTGTCGCTGAAGGGCAGGCGAACTGCTAAAGGAAAAGAAAAGAAAAAAATGTCTCCGAGGTGCCCACTCACACCTTCCATTGCACCAAATTTAGTAACTCTAGGCTCAACAGACAGCCCTGTAGAAGGTCAAAGACAGGCAAACATCTAACAAATACATTTGCTTTCATTATTTGTAGGCATTTGCATACAAAAGCATTATTTAGAAGAAAAACATAGAAATAACATTAAGGTATTTCGTGTCAGATATTATTGCATAAAAAATTAAATGCAGCAATTCTATACCAAACTCATAATCTTTTTGTTTTCACCTGTCTTGTTTTTAATTGATTTAATATAAAAATTTAGTTCTATATATGTAAAGACGAATGTTTGTCTTTAACACATATCTACAATTTTTACTCGATCTTGATTATACAGTAAAACCCCGGGAATCTGAATCCCAGGAATCCGAAATTTCGGATAATCCGAACATTTTTTTTTTTTTTTTTTAATTTTCTGGAAAAAAAATTTACTGAAAAATGAAGGGAAAATAACAATTAGGAACCAGAAACAAAGCTAATGTTTAATTCTAACTTAAAAGAAATATTTGAATTGGTCTTTAAGAATCAATTCAGCACCTTAAATAGTAGAATCATAATCGGGTATTTTCTTTTTACCCTCTACTTGCTCGCCACTGTACCATGCGAATCGCCGCTTGCTTTTTCTGTACTCTTTCACAGAGCACCAGAGTCAATACTGTACTGCATTTGGCATATCAAGAATATTTCACCAGATTTCCCGGATAATCCGAATTCTCCGGATTACGAACAAAGGTCGGCCCCAATTAGTTCGGATTCTCGGGGTTCTACTGTATTTGGCACATGTGCTCTTCAAAATAAGAGAAAAATCATTGTCAAATTTCACTGCCCCAAAGTTAATTTAAATTTCAATTAATTAAAAAATTCAGAAAGATTTTGAAGTTTTTTCGTGATATCTTCCAAAAATATATTTTCACAAGAACAATTTTTACTCCATTTTAAAAATTAAAAAATTATCTGTTTAATTATATCAATTTAAAAAGAAATTACTTAAAAATTACTCCAGTTTCAAAATTCCAAATCACCCAAATAATTTTCTTTTGTATTTCTTACAGTGGATGTCCTACTTTTCCATTTTTCTTTCACACATTGTCGCTAAAACATATAGGAAAAATTTAGCTTACGGAATTTAAAATCAAATAGCCTTACTCATATTTTCGTTACTTTAAACATGAAAATTATATTAACCTTGCGGACATGAAATTTATTGATTAAGGTTAAATTATGTCATATACAATAGGGTGGATCGCTCTTCTGTGGAGAAAAAAATATTATTATTAATCAAAACCGACTTACGCGGAAAACATGTTCTATGGTATGGAGATTAAGAGAAAAATAATGAAAAAATTTAAATTCTAAATTTAATACTACCGAAAGGGGGTTGAATTTTCGAAAAAAATGGAAAAATACTGAATTGTGATCATACGATTTTAAAAAAAATATTGTCAAAAATCAAAACCTACTTATGCGGAAAACATGTTCTATGGTATGGAGATTAAGAGTAAAATAATAAAAAAATTTAAATTCTAAATTTAATACTACCGAAAGGGGGTTGAAATTTTGAAAAAAATAGGAAAATACTTAATTTTGATTATTGATTATGCGATTTGAGATTCGAAATAATTGAGTTATTTTGCAATATAAATAACCAAAAGTGATGTTAATGAGTAGTGAGCACTAAGTAGTGAGTAGTATAATATACATTGCAACATTTTATGACTCAGCTGTCCCTCCCCACACCGTCAAATCAGTCCGGTTAAACAACTAGAGCAGTAGGCAATGACTTTGCGTGCTTCCCTCATGTGATTTCTGTCGTCAGCTAGCATTGATATCAGGACATTTTCTGGATAACCAAAAAATCAGTTTCTTTTAATAACAGGGTCTATGACATCCTTCAAATCATTCGAGAAATAACGCGATAGAACGATTGGTTAATGCAAATGCTGTACCTCATATATTAAGTATGGTTTCGTTTTGATCTTGACCCACATAGACGCATAGACTTTTGCAATGAATGTCATTAATGTCAATAAAGCCTCGGATGAATTTTCGCGAGCTACATTGAACCTGAGAATTCTGTTCGCGATTCTAAGCCACCTTGAGTGGCAAACTTTTCCAGGATTTATCTTCGACAGACTTTCACTGCAATATCAGCAGTTTATGACTTCACAAATTTCCATTAAGTACAGTTGATCAGTACTTAAGTCTTTCTTGTTAGTCACTTCCCATAGCGTGTATTCTATTGGCGTGGATGAAACTACAGATAGCTTCTCTCATCCGGCCAAAGATTTTTTTATTTAGAAAGTCAGGCTTCTGCGCCCAGTTATGGTTCTATCCACGTGCGCGAAAAGATGACGTGGTGGAAGCTCGTTGGTGTGTAACTGGCACACAAACCATTGTAGTGGACGATTCAGGATCAGTTCCATGTTACATATAATACCTCCTTTGACACCTGTATTGACAGATGTTCCGTCGCAACCAACTTTATTACATCTATGTCATTGTCAACGCAAGACAAAAAAACTATATACTATGTTATTTCCAATAATTTGCGCTCTCCCGAAATTTACAGACACGTGGCCGATGTACTCAGAGCCAAGTTTTTTCACCAAGCTTATGTGTTCTTCTATTATGACTTTCATTCTGTTGTCTTCCATTGATAGAGTCCTGTCTTTTCGCCCATCGAAGTATAAACCAAACTGGTTATGATCATAATCTTTTATGACCTGAGACAACAGAGTGGTTCTTGCCTTTGTTCTCCCACGCTGAATTTTATTTCTGTCAAAAACGTTCAAAACATTGCTTTCTGAGATAATGCCCACATCTTGAAACGCATCTGACACGATGGCAGAGCCTGCTCGATCGGAAATACCAAATCTGTAGCACCCTAGAGAGAAGGCATAACGATCCCCTATCCAGTGCTATACGGAATCGTCTTAAGGACTGTCGTTAATGATTTTTTTTTGACTGTGGAATCACCGTCCGTCAGATGCACAGACCGTCAGATGATCAAGATTTGTAAGGGTTTGGGTCAACTAAAATTTTGGTAATAAAATTGTGAATCAATTTACTGTAAACATTCAAAATAATAATCGTAATCTTTTTAAAAGTCTTCTTGTTTTAATTTTGTAACACCTGTATGCTTACTTGTGTTTCTACTGTAGAGCTGTATTCTCATCGCTGTCGTTATGATATTTACAATATAATAAACCTTCACTCTACTCTGCATGCCATCTTCATGATTTCAGTTACTGCTACACAATTTTTTTTCATCTAGCTCTTTCTGTTTGTATGCACACGGACTGATTCTTCCACTGACCGATTTCGTCCAAAATTTGAAAGAAATCTCCAATTTTGGTTTTAGGAACACATACCAACATAGGTCATTTCTCTAACTCAATCGGTTTTTGACCTACCTTTTTCAAAGACACAGCGCCACCTGTGCCCCTGGTTCCTATGCGCAAACTTATCTAATTCGTGCTCACAGACAGAAATAATGCTAGGAATGTGTTTTGCGGACTTAGGGGTGTCTAAAACATGTAGATTCCTTAAAATCTCAAGGTCGTGTGTTTTTTTATGATGATTACAATAGTTTCTCTTTGTTTACTTCTAATACAAGAAAGTAAAAATTCATGAGTATTACCTAAAAGTTACAGTCACCTAAATTATATGGTTATAAATATCTTAAATATTGTATAGTGAACACAAAAAAATTTCTATAGAATGATTGCACTGTTAAAGTTTCAAATCAGACAGTTACTAATTTAATTTCGTGATTTCAAATGATATCTACGAAGAAAGACATCAAATTAGCATGAAGGTTTTTGAAATCGGGAAAACCGTAAGTAAACAGATGATGCATTTTGAGAAACTATTTAAAGCATTTGAGTTAAAATTTTAGGTTAATGATTCAAATCAAAGGTTAAAAACACTAAATAAACACGTTGCTCTGTACTATATCTGTTCTCATCTATTATTTTACTTTGTATTTGCTTTTCTAATAAATATTTAAAGTGGAAAAAAGTTTTAGTATTCTACTTTCGACTATTATAACGCGATTGAGAAAGATGATTATCATGATTAAAGGTTTTTCAATTTCAATCATCCTGAATTACGTTTTCAAGTCACTGAACCGTCCTGTGAAAACTAGCAGGGAAATATTTGAGCGTATATCATACTGTGTTTTGTATTTTCTTCTCTATAAATCTGATTCCAACAAGTTGGTCAATATATTTTTTAACTATCGTAAGAGCAATACTCCTAACTGTAAATCTCAATTCCCCTACCTCGCCCCCCAAAAAAAATCCATCTAAGATCAGCTTTTCATCGCAATCTTTGTAGGTTTAACATTTGTTTTTAAAGTTTCCATTGAATGTTGAATGGAAACGCGATTCCATCAACATCCGGGATCCATCCGGGCTGGAAGACCCACAACTTGCGTGTCTTGATGCTTGAGAGACATGAGGGAGATTAATTTCAATTTTTGAGATAAGAATGAGGGAAATATAGTTTCCGTGGGAAAGATGGGTCTGTTTCGTGCAACAGTAGTTGGCGTACCTACATAAAATAGCGCCCAGTGCAAACCAGCTGGGGAAGAGTCAGCTGGAAGACAGGTACAGAGCACAATGGGACGTTTTGGCAGGAGGTGAAGAGTGACAGGCTCACAATCGCTGATCAGTTGAAGAAGAATCTGCGCAGGTGTGACAGGTGAATCGGCGGGTAGGCACGTAGCAACATGAAGGAGAGGGCTGAAGAGCAGGAACACGATGGTCATCTGAAGGGTTGTCAGGGTTGAAGTTCTTGCAGGTCTTAGCTTGTTAGATTGCAATAGGGATCTTCTGAGGTAAGGTGGAAGTGGCAGAGAAACCGTAAAGCAGTGAATTCGAGTACCATAAACAAAAGGTTTTTTTATTAAAATATTTATTATTTTTCATTCGCATTTTATTTTTATTTTTCTTTAAATTCAATTAAAGTTAATGGACGAGATTAAAATCTGTCAGAATATTTAACCATGGAAGGAGTTTAGAGAGAGAGAGAGTCAGTGGCATACCTACATAAAATAGCGCCCAGGGCAAATCCCTAAACTGCAACCCCCCTCTTTTTTTTTCTTTTGAAATGTGATTCCCATTTTCTTTTCGGAAACTTTATGCCCGGGAGTGCAAAGATTAAAAGTGCAAATAAACTTTAAAAATAACATACAAAACATTTTTGAGTTGATCTTGAGTCGAAAATAACATATAAAATACTTTTGAGGGGGCCTTCAGCCCCCAATTATTTCTTCTTCAATGCTGCGTATTTTATGAATGCAAACGAAGCTAAAATAACAAAAATCACGCTTCTAACTAGAAGATTTAAAAAATTTCATAAAAAAATTATAGATTCTTAAATATTTCTCTGATTTATGAAGGTAATCGAAATAATTCCCAGTTTTATTTTGGACCGCATTAATTTTACACTTGAGGCAAATGAGACACGGCGAGCCCTTTACAGAGCATTTCTAATTATATTTTGCAGTTCAATAAATTAGCTAAGCGAAGGTTGTAGAAACGTTCAAAATTCTGTGCGGCGGTTTGTTTACATTTGACTGTTGCCATTCGACAATATGTAAATAAGAACGATTTCTATGCCAGTACGATATCGTTTTTATTTAATTTAATAATTTAAATTTGAATTAAAAATTTTTTTTAAACCGCTCAGCATCCAAAGTATATCTGTGCCAAATTTGGTAATTCTGTACACCGCCAACACTCACACAGACTTTCATCTTCATTAGTATTAAAGATTATATTTACCAGTTTTAAAGTTATTTTTAAGGTTATATGAAAATTAAAGAAATTTGCATACCGTTCTTACCAGTTTTCAAATAAAAAAGGTTTTTATATAAATTTCAAAAACCTTTTCTCATTAGTGTTATGAGTATTCGAAAGTTTAAAAAGGCCTGTTCTCCGAAAGGCGATGTGCTGTTAGTAAATTAACCGCGAATAGAATCTTTCTCGAATGCAGATATCATGAGCCAGCTAATCCTTCCATCGGTTTCGAAGTAGATTTTGATTGTTCAAAATGTGTCACATAATTACCCATTGTTTAGTAGGGTAGATCGCTCTTCTATGGAGAAAAAAATAATTATCATTAATCACAGCCTACCTATGCGAAAAAGATGTTCTATGGTATGGAGATTAAGAGAAAAATAATAAAAAAATTAAATTCAAAATTTAATAATGCCGCAGGGAGGTTGAATTTTCGAAAAAATGGAAAAATACTGAATTTTGATTGTACGATTAAAAAAAAAAATTATTATTAATCAAAACCTACTTATGCGGAAAAGATGTTCTATGGTATGGAGATTAGGAGAAAAATAATAAAAAAATTTAAATTCTAAATTTAATACTCCCGAAGGGGGGTTGAATTTTCAAAAAAAAAAAATGGAAAAATACTTAATTTTGATTATTGATTATACGATTTTAGATTCGAAATAATTGGGTTTTTTTTTGCAATATATATAACCAAAAGTGATGATTAATGAGTAGTGAATACTAAGTAGTGAGTAGTATAATGTACATTGCAACATTTAATAATAAAATAAATCAGCACTTTGTTGTCGATGGAGAGACTGGAGTTTCTGCATATTAGCGAATATTGGGCGCGAAGGGCTTCATTAAATTTTTCTCTGGCAAGATTACTGTGCGATTTGAAAGTGAGATTTTTGTCTAAGATAACTCCGAGGTATTTAACCTCATTTTTCTAATCAACTGGATTATAATAAATATTAATTTTTTGTCAATCATTCTTTGGTTTAAAAAATAGAATCGCTTCTGTTTTATTTACATTTAACTTTATTTTCCAACGAATGAGCCAGGCTTCTAATTTAGTGAGGTAATTTTGGAGGAGGGTGAGTGCTTGACTAGGAAAGTTTAATTTATTCAAGTTTTAAAACATGCAATAAACTGACTTGTTGAATTATCGAAGAATCTTCAAATATTCACAAAGCTCGTGCTTCGTTACACCGCAAACCAAGGTAATTATGATATAATCACGTTTGGAAACAGCATGGCTTTTGTTTACGAGACTTTCATCCACCAGTCGCGCTGCGATCGCTTTTCATATTAGAGAAGTGAAAGCTGGAGTCTTTGTTGGAGAAATTCTTTCTCCAACAAATGCGATAATTAAACTCTTCTTTCATTGGCTATAATGGTAATCAAGTAAGACTCAGATTAGATGCCGTGGAGGTTGCGATATCCACACGACACCGAGGCTTTTAATTCATTTGGAATCATACCCCAGTATCATCATTGGTATCAATTCAGGTCAAGAATTGAACCCTCTTGATGACGAAAAGGAAAGCGCGCCGAGTGAGGACACTCGGGGATCGAACCAGCGATGTTAGATTTTGAAGTTTGGTGTCTTGACAGCTAATAAAAATGACAATTTATAGGAGTTAAAAAGATTTCTTTGCGATGATTCTGGAGAAGCTACAAGAGACGCGGGTTCGAATCTTGGTCAAATGCTTCCGAAGCAGTACATAAATCGACTAGACCAGAACGCCTTCAACAAGAGATAAGAATAATATTGTGGTGGTACGGCTCACTTGGGGCCTGCAGCTACACACCTGAAAATCTAATACATTGAAGCTTAAGTGGAAATAAAACTAGACCTGATAATCAAAATGAATAGCCATATGAGAAAGAATTTGAGTCATTAAATCAATAAGTTACAAACTACACTTAAATACAAAAATATTTTAAAAAATAATATTTTAAAAAAAGACTTTAATGGAGATAAATGGTTGTGAAAAATTATCTAGGCAGAAAAGGTTAAGGAAAGGAATGCACAACGGTGCGGAGAACTCAGTGAGATAGTGTGGTCTCTTACGATTCTGTTTATATTATGATCATAAACAGGAATTTTTGTTGATTCGTTGATGATCGGCAGTTTTCCATAGAAAATTTTGTAAGATTTTGAATGAACTGCTGAAGAGGACATTTAATGCATTTCGTATATCAATATTTCGTTTACCACCTGGCGTTTGCAATCATTCTTGGGTTTTTTGTTTTCAAACCTGAATGCTTCGTAATTACTTTTGGCAGTGCACACCCAATGGAGTTTCATGCAGAATC
>BGPR01053048.1:0-10482 GCA_013235015.1 Araneus ventricosus | reverse complement strand
CTATCCCGAAATGCTTTTAAGCACTGGTCCCCAGAGAGTGTTTCTCACGGCTTGTTACACAGTTGAACAGGTAATTGTCAAAAAGAAAGATTGGATTTTGGCGTAGCGGAAACAAACCAAAGCGGTTTTAAGGACAAAATCACTATTACTATTAAAAAATAATATTATAGAATAAATAGTGTTCGAATATCTTATGATACAAGACATGTTTCCTGTATTGCCTAACTATTGACAATATGTGAATCTGTATTGTCTATCGAGTGATTCTCTTAGCGCGTTGGACAGTTCAACAAATAATTTACAGAAAAAAATCTCCGTCGGCAAGCCGGAAGGCAAATGTAGATTCCTTTAGTGCGGAGATATAAGGAAAAGAACATTTCGCCCTTTATTTTCATAAGGATTATAGCTGCTACAATGAAATTAGGTGGAAGAGACTGCAAATGACGAGTTTCCCAGCTAGGGGTAACAGGCATAGGTTGAAAGGCACTTTAAGTTAAGGGGGAGGGAAGGGGAAGAGAGGAAAAATCACTTTTCAGCTCATAACTTCTAAACAATTGCAGCTATCGAAAAAGTTTAAATGCAAAAGTTGTTCCTTATGATAAGGCAATAATTCCCCTAATTTTAATTTTCTTTCTATTTTCAATTGTAAATTATTTATGGAGAAATGAAAATTTCCTCCCCCAACCATTTCCACCCACTTTTAGCTGGATAGTCCATCTACGATTGATTGTTTGATTGTTTTGTGGCACAAGAGCCATTGGTTTGTCTATGTTGTGCCAAACGAATGTAAAAGTGGTATCAATGTAAAAAGAAATTAAAACAATAGTGGGATGACTGCTGGAAACAATAAAAATTTTTTTAAAATCTGTGAATAAAACTTAATGGATCTTAAAAACGCAAAGATTTGAACATGAGGAGTTATGCCAAGTAAATTCGACAAGGAAATTAAAGATGTTTTGAAAAACTGTAAACGATAGATATAAAAGTTTGGGCATTCTAAAAGAATATGGCGGACTGACATCCGACAGTTGCAACTCGAACACATAGTCCATCTACGAACTCGACCGAAATTTTCACTATCCTTACAACATATACCACACTCGTTAAAATTAAATAAAAATTACTTCAGTTATCGTGTTCAGAAGATAACATGGAAAAAAGCGTTATATATATGTAACTTTTTAACGATGGTTGTGTTGGTTTTTTTGGCGCAAGAGCCATGGAGTTCACCATACTGCGCCAGAAAAAATGTAAAATCACGTCAAGATAAAAGAAAAAGGTTGCATATGTATAAAAACCGATGAAAAAGTTTTCAGTTGAAACTAAACTATGTTTAAATAAGAGAATAAAGAACGATTGCTTTCAAAAATGCAAAAAGATGAACATGAGGAGTCTCGCCAAGTAATGTGGGTAATGAAATAGTAGTAGAATAAAGAAACGTAAACGTTGCGAGTTAAAATGTGGGCATTCTGATAAGATGCGATGAACAGACATAATACAGTTGCACTCTGAGCACATTGGCGCTGGTTCTCCGAGCAATAAGTGACGATGAGTAAATCTTGTGTGCCCATGTGCCATGTTCTGTCATGAACGGTGAAGATTTGCAGAAATTTTCTGGAAGCCATGTTATGAGAACCATTGCAATAGGTAGACTTCCTATAAGGAATAATCTATCTAATAACTGGCACGCCGGAAACAAAACAACTCGGTTTTATAACTAAGCTCCTTTACAGCTGGAAAACAAGGCAAAACAGCCTTTCAAAAAATACAAGGTTATTCAAAAAGGAGCAGATTTCAAATCTTTATTTGTAATGAACGACAATAGATAGAGATACATATGATACATCACTGGACAGAGGAAAGTTTAAAGTTTTCTTTATGCATTCAACATGAGCTCAATTTTTTATGCGACAAAGGTCGAATCGGTTGTCCATTTCTTGTCACACACGAAGTAACTGGCCTCTGGTTATTGAAATCACTACTGTAACAATTCGATTTCTCAGATCTTGAAGAGTAGCAAGCATAGGTGGTAGATACACGCTGTCTTTTAAGTACCCCCACAAATAAAAGTCGCACGGGGTAAGATCTGGTAACCTTGGCGGCACGTAAGATCAACAAGATCATGTTATCCGCCTCTTCTGATCCATCATCCTGGAATTGTGTCATTCAGGTAATTGTGGAAGTGGGGTGGAGAACCATCTTGCATGAAGATAAAATCATTCCGATCTTTTTGAATTTGTGGAAACAACCAATATTTGAGCATGTTAGCTTTTACCGGAATTATCCGAACGCATAAAATAAAACTTTGAACTTTACTCTATCCACTGATGTATTGTATGTGTCTCTATCTATTGTAAGTATTTTAAATCTGCGCCTTCTTTTTGAATAACCCCGTAGTATTACTAATATAATAACCCAGATCTGTCTCTCACTGATCCGGTAACACTCTGACGTCACCAACAATACAATTTGCGCTATAGCACTGCGAGAGGTTAAACAGCTTTATTTCATTGTTACAGCACCTAAATTTCTCTAAATTTAAATTTAAAACAGTAATTGTCGTTCTAATTTAAAATTTAATAGCTCTAAAATAGTGAACTAAAATTTTCTGTCAATTGATATAAAATTTCTCTCGCTATGATCAATAGTTCCCGAGAAATTTTATTATATTAATCTATATTTCAAATTAATTTCCGTTTTTTGATAGAAAGTAGTAAAATCAGGTCAGTGGTATATCATACGCGTGATATAGTTTGGACGCCGCGATGCATCTCATTATTTATTGCAATCGTGATGATATAATTTGATATTATCTTTTGGCAACATTAAAATTTACACAAAGACATCTGAAGTACAAGAAAAATTGTTAAACAACGAAAAATATTTCACACGGAATGTTGTTTATAAAGAGTTTTTTTTTTTAATAAAAAGATATGTAAAATAAAAAATATATTTCCTGTCATAAAGCATATGTTTATTTTATTTATTTTCAATTAACGTTAAACATTTCTCTCGCATATATATCTACTTAAACACGTCAAATTTGACGGGAAATCTCTGGAATGAAGAGGCAACTTACACCCGTCATACCATGACGGGTGATTTTCTAGTAATAAATAATGTCAAAATCATGTAAAAACATTATTGTTATAAATCGTTCATATTTTTAGGTTAAATATAAATTTTGAGTTCTTTCCTGAGAACATGGAATATACTATTATACTGCTCAGTTGGCTAAGATGTAATGGAAAAGGGGAGTGAGACACATTATGATGCAGCTACGTATTAGGGAACCAACTCCACAATTCACATTTTAAAGTATAGCGGTTCTCACAAAATATTGAAATAAATTCTAATGCTAGATTTGTTTCCAAAATTAATTATTTCATTATAAATAAGTGTTATGCAACAGATTGAGGATAGTTTAATTTCTCAAGAAAACGGCTCATAAACTTTTCTGGACGGTTTGCAATAGAGAACCCGAAATTCAAAGATGGCGGAATGTCCCCTATTGCGTACCTGCGTCCAATTCTCTGTAATGAACCACGCGACATCTTAAAGTGTTGAGAGAAGGTGAATTAGAAGAAAGTGGGACGAGAATTACGTGGATTCATTAAGTTGTTATCATGCAAGAAGTGCCAAGAAAATTGGAATGTCAAAAGCAAATTGATAAATTAAATATACTATTAACAATTTATTTAGGAAAATCTTATCAAAGATGGTCATGGTAAAAGATTTAGTTCTTAGATACTCATTTGTTAAATAAGAAATGTCAAATTGTTTGTAATAGGTAAATTGCGTAAGTAATAAGTTATAAAATATATAATACCATCTTTATTATAAAACTGGAAAATCACCCGTCATAGTATGACGGGTGCAAATTGCCTCTTCATTCGAAAGATTTGCCTTCAGCTTTGAAGTGTTAAAATAGATATATATGCGAGAGAAATGTTTAACATTGATTGAAAACAAATAAAATAAACATATGTTTTACGACAGGAAATATTTTTTTATTTACATATTATCTGCATATTTCTTTATTCAAAAACCTCATGGTGGAAACAATATTCCGTGCGAATTATTTTTCGTTGCTTAACAATTTCCCTTGTACTTCAGATGTCTTTTTGTAAATCTTAACGTGATCTAATCAAAACAAAGCAGAATACTAGAAAATATACTAGAAAATCACCTGTCATGGTATGACGGGTGATAGACCATAGACCATCTTGCTTTCCTTTCCTTTGTCATCCTCCGTCTTTTTGCGATGGGTTCTTCGTCGGTATTCATCGTAAAAAATATAGTAAACTAATTCATGATTGTAAAGTATTAAATTATAGCAAAAAATATATACAAAATATGTACATAATAATTCATTAACTATGAAATTCTCAGCATGTCAAACGTAAGTCAAAAGTTAAAATTTCAAAGGAATTCTTGTTTCAAATTCTAATAAAAACAAAGCACTTCTCTGTTTGTCAAACGTTGCCAAAAAATATTATTAAATTATATCATCACGATTGCAATAAATAATCATATGCATCATGGCGTCCTAACTATATCACGCACATGATATACCACTGACGTGATTTACTACTTTCTATTAAAAAACGGAAATTAATTTGAAATATATGATTAATATAATTTAAAATTTCTCGGGAACTATTGATCATAGCGAGATAAATTTTATATCAATCGATAGAAAATTTTATTTCACTATTTTAGAGCTATTAAATTTGAAATTAGAACGACAATTACTTTTTTAAATTTAAAATTACTGAAATTTAGGTGCTGTAACAATGAAATAATGCTGTTTAACCTCTCGCAGTGCTATGGCGCGAATTTTATTGTTGGTGACGTCAGAGCGTTGCCGGATCAGTTAAAGACAGATCTGGGCTATTATATTAGTAATAAAAAATGCTCACAGACCTTTATGGAACCCTTTTCGGAATGCGTTAGTTTATATCAAAAAGTAGAGGGGAAACTAAGGATACTTGACCCTAAGCGATTTTCTCAGATTGTGAGTTAATTGGTAATTTGTGTGTGACATTTTTATTTGACCATTGGTCACATGTTTACATTGGAGAGGATTTTCATTCCAATCTGAAAAGCCATCATAACGGTGTGTAGGTAAATATGTTTTGGGGATCCAAAAGTAAATTTTCACTTTTATTCCTCAGTGGATAGGAAGTTTACTATTGAAGATATGATGAATTAAAATATTTCTTCGTTTTAAGCATAGTTCTAGCTACAATTTGATATAAGATGTTATGCAGTATCTTAATTCTAAGAGGTTTAATTTTTATATTATTTAGAAAAAGTCGAGTTAGGTATACTTGATCCTAAAAAGTTAGGGATACTTGACCCTATGAAAAGCTGTTGTAACTTCGATGTCGTAATTGACTGAAGCATATTTTGTGGTTGGTTGGAACCAGTTTTCTGGTGCGTGGAGTTTGTAGGCAATATTGGAAACTCAAATATAGAGAATAATTATTTTAAAAAATTTTGTTAGTAATTATTTAATGAATAAAATTTCTTTTTAATTTGATGAAATTCAAAAAATTTTTTGATAATTTTCAAATAATGCAAATAATTATTTTAATAAGAATTTTAAAAATAATTGAAATTTAATTAATCTATTTTTTCTTCGTCTGAGAAAGAAAGATTTATTTATTTATTTATTATTTTAATAAAAATATTTTGTTCGAGCTATTTGTCATCGTTTGGTTTTATTTAACGTTTCGCCATTCCTGATGAGTTTGTCTTTCTTTCTTGATATGAATTTCTCTTAAAATATATTATTATTCTTTTGCTTTTATTTTTCTTTAAATGTTAAAAGAACCGAGTAAGTCTATTAAGTTTCTCAATTTCTTGTTTTGTAAAACATTTTTTAGATTTTCTTTTTTTTGTGTGTGTTTTGATCCTATTCATTTTTTTTTAATTTTAATTTTACAAATCCGGCAATTCTTCAAAGCGCTAATGACGTTGCTAGGTTTACAGTTCCATGCTGTAAATTTTTTCATTTAATTAAATCAATATTTTAATTGCATATTAAATTTTGAACTAATTTAATTTAATAACTAGCTTTAATGTCATAACTTAACGATTTCAATTTATAAACTAGATTATATTAATTATAACTGCGTTTTATAGTAACCATATTATTTAATTTTTAATATTAGTTTCATTAATATTATTTGATAATAAAGACGTTTTCAATTCAGTAGCTATGACCTAATATCTGAATTTCGCGTACATACAGATTATCAAAAGAATTTAAGAACGTTTTACATGTAAGGTCAAGTATCCTACCCTTAGAATCAAGTATCCTTAGCTTAGGGTCAAGTACCCCTAAGATTAGAGATACTTGACCCTACGTGATTTCATTAAATATATTTATTTTATGATTAAATGAGATATCAATTTAGCACAAGTATGTATCTCATTCTTAAAAACAAATCCTTTTATGATACTAAAAATTTAACTATTTGAGAAATATAAGAAAAAGTAAAAGTAGGGCCAAGTATTCTTAGTTTCCCCTATGAATTTACGCAGATTCATTCACCGTAATTCAACCATCATAGTACGCAATTACGTATGAACCAAACATTGAATAAAGGGTAGTGTACTGGTTCCTTTTTGCTTTCTCGGATACGAAGTATACAAAGAGAAAGTATTGTAATCGTCAAAAAATTCGAACTCGAGATTTTGACGAATCTCCACGTTTTAGACCTCCCTGATTCCGAAAAACACAATTTTGGAATTATGTCTGTCTGTGTGTGTGTCTGTATGTGTGTCTGTGTGTGTGTCTGTGAACACGATAACTCGAAAACTATTAGAGCTACGGGGATGAAATTTGGTATGTGGTCTTTAAATATAATTTGTAGGTTTCTATCAAATTTTGGACAAAACCCGTCAACGGGAAGTCTGTCTGTCTGTATGTTCGGGGTCATGCGAACGCTATAACTCAAAAACTTGAAAAGCCAGATGGATAAAATTTTATACACAGTTTTATCGTCATGAATGTAGGTCCGTATAAAATGTTGGGCCAAATCCGTCAAAGGGTTGACTGTCTGTCGGTCTGTATAATCGCATACTTGTTCAGTTTTGAAACTAACTCCCTGCGCATGCCTACTAGTGGCAATGCCTGTACAAGGAAGGGACGCTCCGAAACTTGGCAGTTTGCCAAAAACAAATTCTGGAGTGATTTTTTAAGGAAGCAAACATTTAGGGAGTCTCGCTAGGTCCTGTTGCGCAAAAGAATGAGCAGAGGATTTGAATTTGTTTTGATCCTTCAAACCACGCGTGGTTCCAACTTTGGTTTACTTGCGACGGAAGTTTATTTGACGTCTTTTATTATTCTAGTTTTCTCTACATGTGTTACGAGTATACGAGAAAGTTTAGGGGAGACCACTCCCGCTGGTTTCCAAAATGATTAAAGAATTGTTTCGTTATTTCACTTCTTTTACAACACTGTTTTCATTTGTTTTTTAGATGCAACAGCATTTAGCGCTCTCTAAATATAGCGCATTTAAAGAGTTAATTGTTTTATTTCATATATTTCCAAATTTTTAGTTTTATTTTATTTCTTATTGTACTCGTTATTTAAAAGCAGCTTTCAGGACGCAAAAATCCTCTAATATTTTCCATTCTCAAGGAATTACACTTTCCGTGAGTTCAGGGCTATAAAAATATTCACTTCTCGCCTGTTTAGCAAATCATTTCTCAAAAAAACACTAACATGCACAATTATGTATCATACTGAATCTCTTCAACAATTTAAAGTGTAGAACAAGCAATCAATAGAATGTGGCTCTTCGTATTTTCAATACCAGCATTTGCAGTCGATAATTATTTGTGAAGTGCACGAAATCAGTTTTTACTTTCTCGTATACGAAGTATACAAAGAGAAAGTATTGTAATCGTCAAAAAATTCGAACTCGAAATTTTGACGAATCTCCACGTTTTAGACCTCCCTGAGTCCTAAAAATTTGGATCCATTTTGGAATTAGGTCAGTCTGTGTCTGTGAACACGATGACTCAAAAACTATTAAAGCTTCAGGGATTAAATTTGGCATGTAGTCTTTACACATATTTTGTAGGTTTCTATCAAATTTTGGACAAAATCTTTCCCCGGGAAGTCACTCTGTATGTATGTCCGTGTTCATGTGAATGCGATAACTCACAAACTTAAATATCTAGGTGGATAAGATTTGGTACACAGTTTTATCATCAGGAATGTAGGTTTGTATCAAATTTTGGCCCAAATCCGTCAAAGGGTTGACTGTGTGTCTGTCTATATAATCGCATACTTTTGAAAGCAATAACTTCTTTAAAAATTACTTTGATAAATGAAATTTGATATGTAGCCTTCTTATCATTGAGATTCTTTAAAAAAACATTGGAAGCCATTAAAAAATCATTTCTATTGTGTCTAATTACTGCATATATTTATGCTTATCGAATCGACTAAAGAAACCTCAGAAACCTCCAGCAGCTGTGCGACATTTAAAAAACACAATTAAAAGTTATCTTCTTGTAAGAAAGAGAGGATATACGGAATTTAAATATCATCTGTGACATACAGTATCGCCTAAAATTATTCTTTTTCTACTCTGAACTGAACCTCATGGTATGCTCATTAAATATTCCTTTCTTAGTAAATTTTCTAAATTAGCCAGAGTTTCACTACATCGTTATTAAACAGTTGTGTGATTCTTATTTTCTTGCTTCCTTAAACCGAAGTTATTTTAATTACCTTTATTACAAAATTCTTTCGTGCAACCTTTGAGCTGAAAGATATTAACATATTTTACCCAAAGCGACAGCTGAATTTGTTGCTCTCTAACTCGTCTCTCATGTTGAGTTTCTAATCACATTAATTTTGGAAGAACAATTAGTTTTATTTCTCGTTGTTTCTGTGCGAGTGAATCATTAATGATTTCGGAAGACTTAATTATGTACAAATTAATATTCTTCGGATAGATTATTTTGAAATAAATGAAATAAAAACCTCGAATAAATAATGAAATATGACTGGGGCCAGAAGTTTTATTTTTCTAATCCAATATTTACTTTCTTACAGTAGCGGTTCATCCACTCAAAAACAACCAGTGATTCAAAAGATATTTTAAGTGTTTTTTAACTTCAATTAATGTTAAATTTTTACACTCAATATCAGCTTTTAAAATTTCCTGCACTTAAGTTATACGACTAGGTCGAAAAAGCGATTTTCGAAAAAAATTCAAATTTTTTTTTCATCTAAAAATAAAGCCACAACTTTTAAGATTCTAAAACAGTCTTTGTTTCTATTCTCAGTCTTCGAATATTTTATTCCTTGATATTTATTTGAACTAACGTGTTATTATATTTTTTAAATGCGCTTTCTGAAAAATGAAAATTTCGCTAAAATTGGTCCACGAAAAACGTGATATCTCCAAAACAATTCATTAAAATTCATTGAAATTTGGTACACATGTATCAAAAATCTTTGAGGGTTTCATAGACCGCAGATTTTATGATAGCTTTATTTAGTCATCTTTTTCAGTCACTTTCAGTTTGACATGAAGGAAAATTTTGGCGAAAAATCAATGACGCCAACTATGAATGTTCATAAAATATTTTATTTATTACAATAAATTTTATCTTGCGGTCTGTTACATTCTAGATAGTTTGAGAAGTACGCATTTACGTTTTGATATTTTTAAATATGCCCCATATTTTTTTAATTATGCTATTTTTCTTAACATTAAAATTTTTATTAAAATTCTTGAAAAAAATTATTATTTTCAAAACTTACTGATGATATATGATTTTTTTTTCTAACTATGATTATTCAAGTCTATTTTTGTTATTTAGTCCGTAAGTCTTTTTTGTGCATGCTTTCTTATAAAATTTCCTCCGAACCTAGTCGGGTACCTTAAACAGTATTAAAAGAGGACATTTTAATATCTGTTAAATGCCCCTCCTTTTCCAGTTCACGCAGATCCACTGGATTAAAAATGTATTCTCAGATATGTTTATTCTTACACACTTTTATTCAAGTTGATTGAACATTTTTATATCGATGGAAATCTGTAATCGATTTCTCATTCACTTCCTGATGTGCTAAATTTCTCAAATTTTGTGCACCTGTATGTTTTCGATGACAGTACATTTTGATATTTTCAGAACTTAACTATCAGTTACTCGGTTAAGTTAATTAAATTTTGATTCCAAACGAAAAAATGCACGATTAGCTGAAATTATCCTTTTGCTTATTACTGTCCCAAAACTTTATAAATACTTATTTTGCAATCCAAGATAACTAAAGCTGTCAACAGCTTCAAATTTATAAGAGCCCTTAACAATAAAAGAATTAGAGTTGGGATGGTTCTGCTTTGTCCAGTGCATTAATTGGAATATTAACTTTACGTGCTTTAATTATTGTTTCGCTTATTAAGTTTCCCTAATTTTGAGGTCTGTTATTTGTACAATTTAGCCTAT
>BGPR01053047.1:0-10483 GCA_013235015.1 Araneus ventricosus | reverse complement strand
TTGCAAAATTTGTACCGAACAGACAGACAGACAAGAAAGCGAGTTAATAAAAACGTGGTAAAAATAGGTAACGTCAACCTTATTTCTAACTATTATAATATAAAATTCTGAAATTCGATTTGTTTCCAAATTCTGGATACTGAAGAAAATATCACTGCCTCTTCTGCTCTGATTAATAGAGTAATCTGGACTTTTTATGGCAAAAAATACTGAATTGCTTGTTTGGATTTGTTCACCAAATATTAATTATAAAGCAAAATTTATTTTTCAATATAACTGTCCAAAATCGACTTCACGAAACTAGAAGAACGTACTTCCTTGCTTCGCACTTCGAACAATCTTCTTCTTAACAATTTTGTTTAAAAAATTAACTTTTAAGAAATATAAATTTTTAGCATCCTCACATCAATAATTAGTTTTCAAAATCCAAATAGTTCATGCACGGGCTATCTTGGTTCATACTGATAAAAGCACTTGCGCAACAAGTAGGTTTATCCGTTATCTTTAGAAACAGCAAATGGATATTCAATTTCCATAGATATAAATTAATAACCACATACCTATGAACCATTTATTCGTGATCCAAATCATTACAATTTAAATAACAGTACGGTTTTTGTCCGAGAGCGAAAGCAGTACAGTTTAATGGAATTTCAAGGAAAGAACATCCATTTTTAAAAATCTGTTTCGAAAAGTAACTGCCATTGATAATAATTAATTTGAATATGTTAGGTTATTTTCGTAATTTGCTTAACAATGAAAGGAATATTTTCTGGACTTCGTAAAGAAAAATTGCAAGGAGTGACACATCGAGAAATTCTTCCTGACGAAAAAGCATATTAAAATGCCTACTGGCAATATTGAGGCTTATTTAAAAGAAGACCGATGAAGTGGTTAAGTGTGATATGTATTTTATTGAAAGAACTTTTATCAATGTCAAAGCCATTAGTCTTTTGACATGTTTCCGAGTAAAAGAGATAATCATACGTGTATTGAAGATGATTTTTTGAAATAAAATCCGAAGATCACATTAAAAGATATTAATTGACGAAATATCTCTTTAATAATGAAACTATTTAGTTTTGAATAAAAAAATTAAGATTTTCGATGGGAATTGTAAAGCATATCATATTAGTATAAGAAAATTATTACTTAAATTTCAGTGTATATTTCGAAGGGATAAAAAATTCACGAAATTTAAAAAAAAGAACTAACAAGGGTTTAGTTTATTTCGTCCATCTTCATTAACGTCCCGTTTTGAAGCAACAAGAGGGCTATTTTGGAAGGGACCTCTTAATTTTGTACCGCGGTCAGATGACGAGGGCGACACCTGAGCTGTCAACCCTCTCTCCTGACTTCCGCACCTCACCAATGAGAGTATGTTTGCCCCCCCCACGTATGATTTAGCGTGCAGCAGGCCCAATACACGACGGATCTTTTAGTAGAATCCAAAGCCGGGACTCTACCACCAGGCCACCGCGGCCTCCAGAATTAGCATTGGATTTTTGTAAATAAAAAGTCATTTAAGGTATCCTACTGTGTTCGGAGACATATTTTTGAAAAATAACTTATATATATTTTTAATGTTATTTTTCAACTGCATATGTTTTAAAACTATGAAAATATTGTAAAATTAGGCTTTCAAAATATTACATTTTTTTTAAAAATTGAGAAATTTGAAGAAAAATGACTAAAATATTTGCCTTACGCTAACAGCCATAGACAAAATCATATTCTAAATATACATAAATCCTTGTAGGAGTGCATTTTTAAAACAGTTATCTGTGTTATTCTCTAAAATCTTTCTTGTTCTTCAAAATAGTTTTGAGCTGTAAAAGTTGTTTGAGTGTCAAAATAGTTATAGCTGAACATAGTTACTAAACTGGTAATTTTTCATAAAAAATGCTTTTCTTTTATATTGAAGCACTTAAAAATAATACTTGATTTTAAAATTGACCTTAGTTTTTAGAGGAAAACATCAAGCATATTACAGAAAACAATCTCAGAAAATTTCATATCAATACTTGAATAACGTTTCGAGAAATCATTGTTACGGTCGACAGTTTTCCTCACAAAAATATCATTTCTCAGAAAACGCATTTAAAGTTTTCCTGCAACATAAAATAATGCTTACAGTTCAGTAATAAAACAGCTGCAACTCCATTTGTAATTCACGTAGAGTAAAAAGTGAGACAGTTTTAGAAAGCAGGTTAAACAGGCTACAAAATTAAGTCATAAATTTGTTTTGATAACTTCATCAAAAACGACGATTTTAAACCAGTCGGATACCTTAAATGCATACTAATCATTTGATTCATGTCTAATATTTCGGAGTACACAAACTTTCTTATAAAATTTTTATCTTTAGAGCAAGATTATGTTACTATAAAAAAGCTACTTTAACTTCTGAATCAAAAATATAAATATATTATCCAATAAAGGGAGGATAAGATGGAATTCAAAAGTCAAATTCGTCAAAACTTATTCAATCAAAATTTTGTTTCAGTGTATGTTCGAAATAAATGAAGCAGCAATTTCTAAATAATCTTCTTGACATTAATGGATGTGTAGCTCTGAAAACATCTGAAAAGAAATTTAACATGGTACGTTTAGGGATAAATGTTAAATGGCATTTAAAAGACGTTAAATGACCGAAAAGCAGAAGCTTCAAAGAGTAAATCAAAGCGGATTGAAAAAAAGAAAAGAAAAAAAAAACGGAATTTTAACAAGACGCGTAAGTCACTTATGAGGATATTTAGAAATTATGTTCCATACTACCTAACAAACAACTAAAATAATACGAATATTATTATCAAATAGTATATCGTAACACAGATTTTAATTTTTAACAACTGTTCAAAACTACCGTACAGTTTCATGAAGTACAGAATCAAAAGCATATGAGCGATACCAAGTTCAAAATAATATTTTTTAGTTCAGTGAAATATTCGTTTGATCTCCATAACTGACATGAAATATGCTTTGTTTACCAAATAATCATGTATAAAAAATTATTTGGTCTATCACTTTAAGGTATCCGACTGTGTTCGGAGACATTTTTTTGAAAAATAACTTTTATATATATATATATATATATATATATATATATATATATTAATGTTATTTTTCAACTGCATATGTTTTAAAACTATGAAAATATTGAGAAATTAGGATTTCAAAATAATATTTTTTTTTAAAAAAACTGAGAAATTTGAAGAAATATGACTAAAATATTTGCCTTACGATAGCAGCCATAGACAAAATCATATTCTAAATATACAGAAATCCTTGCAGGAGTACATTTTTATGATAGTTATCTGTGTTATGCTCTAAAATACTTCTTGTACTTCAAAATAGTTTTGAGATATAGCTGAACATAGTTACTAAACTTTGAAGTTTTCATGCAACATAAAATAATGCTTACAGTTCGGTAATAAAACAGCTGTAATTCCATTTGTAATTCACGTAGAGTAAAAAGTGAGACAGTTTTAGAAAGCTGATTAAACAGGCTACAAAATTAAGTCAAAATTTGTTTTGATAATTTCATCAAAAAAGGCGATTTTAAACCAGTCGGATACCTTGATGTCTGGATGATTACTATTGTGTTTTAAAGATTGGAGAAATAATAGAAAAATGTATGCTAGCAATACTTTACTTAAAAAAAGTTTGTAAATCGTAAAATATATAATAATTTTACAATTCCTGTAATAAAAATGAAAACACCTGTTTCACATGTCGTAAATATTATTAAACGAAGACAACCAGAAAACGAATGCAGTGTCTAATGAGATTCAATTTTCATAACATTAGAGCAGGTTTGAAATGACAATCCGTGTGTTTTTAGGGAGTAATGCAGTTAAGTATTCTGATAATTTTTAGTGAAAGAATGGTTTATTTAAAAAAGTAACTAAATTTTTAAGGAAAAAAAATTAAGTAGGAAACGAAACTTCCAACGCTACAATATAATTTTATTTTGCACACTGTTTCACATAATCAAGTAAGTAAATATTTTTCATACCACTAAAAGTAAAAGTTAATTTCTACAAATTAATGTGATGGAAATTATTCAATTTAGTTGTAAACTATTTAAAATAATTTAAGAGATTTATTACTTCTTTGAACATTATTTTTTGTGATTTTAATATCAAATGCCACTATATAATATATTCATTAATATTTCTTGGAGCTTTTAAATTCATTTAAGTGCCTCATATACATAAATGTATCTGTAATATTCTGAAATCTGTCAAGCTTTGGATACTGTGAAATGATAAAATACATACAAAAATGAGAAATAGATTTTTAATTCTTCAACTACCTAAATGTCTGTTAATGTAAGATATTTACAGCATTTCATTTAAAAGCCATAAGCCGAAAATAAATTAATTTTCAATTAACTTTATAATTTTTGAAAAACAAATGGCAAAATCAGCAAGTTAAGTTCTGCTGTAGAAACAGATATAAAGAGAAAAAAATTATTAATCTATGGAAATTAACTAATCAAAACCAAATTAATAAATTGTTTTCATGAAAAATGCCCACACATTTTTATGTTCTTTAAAATATTTTTATTATTGTTTTTTCTATAGACTTTTAGTATCGGGATGCTGTGAAATGTTAACAAACTTAAATCATTTGGCTTCAACATTACACTTTTTAATACTTTTGAAAAGGTTACGAGGAAGCTCTTATTTCTTCAAAACCCGTTTAAATAATCAGACTATAAGATCAAAGCGTTACTTTTAAGAAAAGAAAATTTTTCTGAAACCAATATATTTTCTTAAATTTTCAATTGTGGACTCTAATGGAAGAAGAATAACACCTCTAAAACTTTGCGTTGTGATCATAGTCTCCTTATAGATTTTGTTAAACTATTTAGAAAATGTTAATCATCTCGTTCATGATATAACTTGTGGATAAGAAAGCTTTAAGATAAGGGACTTTGAAAGAGTCCCTTAACTCGACGATTCTCCTCCGAGATCTCACTATGACTAAAATACTAGTCGTGCAACAATAATGCATTTAATTGTTAAATATGGCTAATTAATTTGAGGCTTATGCGAATAATTAAGCGACATACATTTTAAAAATGAGGAAAATTCAGAACCTCGTAAATTATATATGTATGAATTTTACTGAATTATTAAAAAAAACCCACACCACCTCATAGTAGGGTTTGTTTCTTAATTCCCGTTTGGTTGTAGGATCGAATGCTGCGTTGATTAAAGGATCCCACTGTTCCGAATAATTTATTTGATATCCTTCTTTGCTTAGGATATTGTTTGTATTTGGAGATTCTTTCTTACGTTACTTTCGTCATATATTGAGCCATTTGCCTATTTTCTCTCAGAACAATATTTTACAGTTTTTCAGGCGTTTTGATACAAGTTTCTATGCTGATTCCTACGCAAAGGGAAAGAGCACAAGTGCGATATAAACATGATTTTATGGATCATTTTGTTTGAACTCTGGAATTAAAATCCTTCCCCTATTTTTTGAATTTTAAATTTGCTTCTGATTTTTCTCCATGATTTTTGCTATGTATAGAACTTAAATATGTTGACTCACAAGTAGGTGGCGTCCCCTACATTTTTAATGTAGCGTTTGAAACATTTTCAGAGAAACACAGGCAGTCTGAAATTTTTTAATATGTCAGTACATTTATTTTCAATATCTTTCAAATTCAATTTCTTCATTCATTCCTGCATCTTTCCAGTTCGTTTAGATGACCAGCAACATGATCACGCACCTTGCAAAGACATTTAAGCGCATTCATGAAGTCTGTTTCATCCACGAATATGTAATTTTGAGTAGTTCTGTCCTGTCAGATGTCATTAGTATAAATGTAATCTGACCAACCGTCCTCTATCTTAAGTTCTGCCCTCCCTCGACATGTGTACAATAAATAATTCTACAAATGTTTTTATTATACATATATGATAGGGGAGACCGGGGCAGGTTTACACACTTTTTAAACATTTATTTTTATATTTTAAGGCTTTAAAGCATTTCTCTCATTTTCATTACCAATTAATTAGTTAACTTTAAGGCATCTAGTTTATATTTTTAAGTACTTTATTTTTTTATATTTTTGTAATTACGCCATTTTACTTTATTTTATTATATTTTTTGTGTCTTTTTACGCTCAAAATTTCCTAAATTTTCTTTCAGAACAAGGTTTTTCTTATTTTAAATTTTTTTATCCAAACTGTTTTCTTCATTATTATAACGTGTCCTAGTGTCGTTTACTGACTGATATATAGTAGGATGGGTTGATTATTAATGGGCTATTAATTTCTCCTTCTCTATTTGTGAAGCATTTTTTATAGGTGTATCTGTAAGAATTGTTGTTTGCCTTTTTTCCTACCTCTGTTACTTCTTTTCCTTGGCCCTGCTTTCTGAAATGGCCTCACATCTTCAGGTGTTCGGAATTACTTTGTAATGCAAGCGCCACTAGTGCCAGTTCTAACAAAAAATGGCTATGAGGTAAGTTTGCACACTGTGTGAACCTGCCCCATGGGCTGTGTGTAAACTTGCCCCATCGCCATTTTTTGTTACAACTCTGCATATAAGCTTTATTCATAATAAAAATAATCAACTTAATAGCTTAAAATAACCACAGAAGAACAACCTAAGAGGATAATCCATAGTAAGTTATAATATTCTAACAGTACGAGCTCTGTTAAAGCCAATAAGTAAGGGTAAAAATTTACTAAACTGGTAAATATCAGAAAAAGTTGTCCACTTCACGGTCCACTTTCAAGTCTGACTCAAAACTGGCGTGAGTATTAATGGAGACTGAGTCACTTCTTCTGAAACGACATGTAGTGACCCCCGACCAATGGTATGTGAAATAGAAGACTTGTGTAAACTTGCCCCTGTACCAAACTTGCTCCGGCCTCCCCTACTATAGTGTATTCTGTGTTATTCTTGCATTGAATAAAATGTTTCTCTTATTTACGATTATTACGATTACTACGATTATCTTATTATTTTTTTGGGTCTTTAATTTATTTGTGTCCTCCCTTTTTATTGGAAAAATGTCGGTCACCTTAATAAATGGTAAAGTGAAGTCTGATCGAATTTAGAGTATTATACCACTCAAGCCTCTTGACGTTGAGAGCATCTCCAGGAAAATATCCGTCGTTCATTTTATTATGTTTTTTATTATATTAAAGAATTAAAACTTGTAATTTAGTTACCATATTTTTCCGTATTTTAAGAAGAATGTTAAATTTCTCTCGTTAAGTTATACCTCAATTTTTGAAATAATACAGCAAAATGACCAATATTTTACATAAAATATATATAAGAAAAAGAAAAATTATATTAGGAACGTAATGCTTTGTTATTACATAAGATTTATTCAATTAAGATTAAAATAAAAGAGTTTTCTTGACCTTAAGAATGATTCAATAGTAGTTGTTTTTGGAAAATTTTAAACTTTAATAAATACATTGTAACTCATATTTTCTTTATAAATTTTCAGCTCTTTAATCACGTTGAATAAGCTTTTATTAACAATATCCATAAAATATTCCTAAGCTTTTTGATAAATGCATGATTATTACAAAGAAAAAATCCCAGTTAGAAGTGTTTCAAAATATAATTAAACTGTCACATTGAAAATTCATTAGTATTGTGAAAATATACGATATCTGAGAATAATTCCATTTCGAAATCAAAATACTAGATTTGTTTTAAATAGGATAACGAATAATGAGTCTAAGGTGGCTTTGCAAAGGAAACGAAAAAGATATATTGTCACATTTAAAAAATATTATTAAAAAAGTTTGACTTGTCATGGAAAGTTTTACTTTCCCTTTCTTTTTCTTATAAAAATGATATAAGTATCTTTGTATTTTCTAACTCAAGAAATGTCGAGAGAGTTTTCCATGACTTTATTGCTTTGCCTCTGCTGCTTCCAATTTCGAGAAAACAAATTTCTATTTCTCATATTATTCTTCATCTCTCATCACCTTGTCGACACTTTTCGAAAAGCGACGTCCGGAATAAATTGCATTTGTAAAAGAATGGAACTCTGATTTTGTCCGTCTTCATTGAGACTTCGAATGCGTTATTAGTTCCATGAAGGCGTGTCAGCTTTCTTCTGAATCTTACGCTTGATGAAAAACCCAGTTTAATACATTTTCCTAGTTGTTTTCATCAACAATGCATTTCTAATAATAGAGCTAAAGGATTTTGTTTAACTAAGATAACATAATCGCTTTTTCAGATTTGTCAATCGTCATTTTTATTAAGAACTAGACAAGTATGCTATTTTTCCTCTTAAGAAAATTTAAAAGTTGATTTTCCTTCTGCTAGCTTATGTTTTGAAAATTAACTTTTTTATTTTGTAAATAAATAAATTTTACCTCATTTATCAAAGCGAGAGCTTCGTGGATATCATGAAACACATGGATTACTCGTGCATTTCATACTGGTTATAGTTTCACGCTTCCGATTCATTTTTCAAAACAATTTCGTAAAGAACAACGTATTAATTAAAAAGTCTACCATGGTTGAATTACTTAATATATTTTTGGTATTAAATATATTACTTGATATGTTTAATAACAGTAGTGATGATGATATTCTATACTTAAGGAAACTAAGAGTGTAATAATTTATCTGAATATATGCATTTTCTAACGAAAGTAGTTTTTATGAAAATGCTTCCAATGACAAAATATGTAGACTTACGAAAATGCTTTAATTCGTTGGGAATAGGATAGAAGATATATACTTTATCTTGAATTAATTACGAATTAGTTTTGGTATTATTGAAATGAATAGTTTAAACTAAGGTAAATATAATCTCCAATTATTTTTGTGAATTTCGTACCATTTACTGTAATTTAAAGCTTAACGAATTCTCAGTCGTTACAATAAATTTGAAAGTTTGTTTTGAGGACCGATGTTCGATGAATTATTCATTTCGCAAAAGATAATATTATGCTACATGAAAGATTCGAAAACTACTGGAACACTATAATAGAATGAAGATATTACATATTATTTTCATAATATAGGTAAATATTTGCTTTATTTTGGAACATTCTAACAGGATGATATCTTGCGCTTCTTGGAAACAATTTATTCTAAACATACCAATAAAATGAATACTATTTTTATCAATGTTGCAAAGAAGCTATATTTAGAGAAAAAAATTTGTTTACTCGTTAAAACTCTTAACCAGAAGACATTTCTTTTACACCTTGAGAGCATAAAAATTTGAGACGTGTATAAACTACGATTAGGCAATAAGTTTCTATAGAAACTGTAAGCACTTTTCTGAAAACATCATGACACACAATTGATATAAATTATTGATCATTTATATTTCCCATCAAAAGTGGAAGATCGTATTTCTTGTAAAAGTTATGGTTTATGTGGCTATGTCTCCTGCTGGTTTTATTATTTGTGGAAAAGATATTACTACGTTACAAAAAGATGTCTAAAAACAATGAAACCAACAAGTGACAAATAAACCCTAATAAGTGACATAAAATCACAAACAAAATACATATTTATAGTAATATAGCCTGCGTAAAGAATCTGTATTTAGATAATTTATATATCTGTAATATAAAGCAGAAAATGCATGTATCTGTCTGTCTGTCCGTCCATCTGTCGGTCACAAGAACCCTTCCTAAACGGTGTACCGTAGCGACATGAAATTTGCACACGACATTCTAGAGAATGTTTCTAGGTCAATGATGCTATTTTCAACTTCCAGAGTTAATTAGTTCTTAAAATATTTAATTAAATAATGAAAATTAGCCGCTGTTAAGCCTAATGATTAGACGTTTTTTTGACAATAACTTCTGAAATATTTAAAAGACAACAATTATTTTTATGCCATTTTAACCACTTAACTTAATAATTTGCTTTGCTATCTAATAAGATGCTCCCTTCTGTTTTGGAAAGCGGTTGTCGTTTATATTCATCTCAGAAGGCATATAATACTTGAGATGTTTATGGATTCTAGGCAATTTTTGTGTAAAATTATAAAGATAATTAATGATTAAATTTTAGTTTTAGGACCAAAAATGCGATAATTCGATGCACGAGTATTCTCAGGCTGTTAAGTTAAGCTGTTAAAGAGCAAAAAATTATCTTTTTAATGATATTAATTCCATTCCGATGAAATGTTTTCTGTGATTGTTATTAACGTCTAAAAATATATTTTTAACGCAATTTCTAACAATACTTATTATTGTTATAGAAATAAATTCAAGCCAATTTATTGTTTTGCGCGCGGTCTTTTGCAAGTGTTAAAGTTAATATAAGCAAATATTGTTTTCTTTGAGCATAAACAACAAAGTAGTCTTTTCACTTCAGGTTTCCGGTTATGGTTTTTACATCTTTTAAAGCGGTTACACAGTGATCCAATGACGTTAGTGAATTATTCTTTCGATGTTTTAATTAATTTACACAAATTTTCAAATGATCCTAATGAGTGTGTGCTAATGTTACTTGA
>BGPR01053046.1:0-10483 GCA_013235015.1 Araneus ventricosus | reverse complement strand
TACTGTAGACTTTTATGGTTCCACTAAGTATTGTAGACTATTTACTGTAGACTTTTATGGTTCCACTAAGTATTGTAGACTATTTACTGTTCCACTATGTATTGTAGGCCATTTACTGTTGACTTTTACGGTCCCACTAAGGATTGTAGACTATTTACTGAACTCCAACCGATCCCCAAAAATGTAGAATCATGTTTGTAATCGAAAATGTTCGAGTTGTTGTCCAGGCGCTGCTGATAAAACCGTTAAGGTGGACATTCAGGGTCAGTCCACACAGCGCCGATTGTGTGGTAGCACTCCATGCCATTCCAATTTTGGACCCACACATCATTCAAGGGTCAGACTACGGCAACCGCAAGCCCATCACCAACTTGCACTCTGATCCCCTATGGCTATTGTGTGCCTACTCTGCTCATGCTCTCAAAACGATAATCCATCGGTGGTTTTGTGGTTTTTGAAAGAGCCTCGCTGCCCCTGTCTCATGGTCACCTTTCAGCCTATATGGCCCAATACTTCAAATGGATTCCAAACGAAGTTGAAAATCCAAACTTTCAGCCGCATCTTTCCATTTCGAGTTGATAACCGGTTTTGGAAAGACGTGACAGAATTTGCGTGATGTGGACTGACCGTGAATGCCCAGCTCAAGATAAAATTACGAATATAGCGCAATTTGCATTTAGATTTATTCTACTTCAAAAACTACTCTCAACTAGCCAATTGTGTAGCTAGTCTTGATCTATAAACAATATATTTCAGGTCTCCGTACAAAAATGAGTTCTTCGAGGTAAGAACCAATGGTCGTTTGTGCGGAGAAGAGGGAATTCAACGCATCCTATTCAACCTAACTATCTGTTCACAAAATTTCATTTTCTAACAGTGATGATTAATTGATTAATTTAAATAAGGATATTTTGATAAATACGCTATTAATAGTTTCTGCCTTGGTAATTTAATATACGTTTGTAGTTTTGAAAATGCGCTGCATAAAAAAAATTTATAGAAAAATGTCCTTGAAATTCTCTTTGAATGCACATAAAAATTTAGAAAATCCTCTTTAATTATACGGAAATTCGAAGATCATAACTTTTTATTTATTAAAATGGAAAAAAGGAGACTTAATGCAGCAAATTTAAAGACTAAAACCAGAAGTTATAATAATTTTGAATCATTAATCTAATTTCATGTTTAATTTTATACAATAACGCTCTAAAACATTAAAATATGTATATTCCACAAAATCCCATACACATATTTGGATTTTAGCGTAAAAATAGAAATTTTTTTATGTATTGAATTTAAGATACCATTTTTCAGAAATGGAGTACATACATGAGACTAGTCTTGAACAGGTGAAATTTACAATGAATTAAACTGAATATGATTTTTTTAAAGCATTAATGATCTTAATTCTAATTCCAACTCACTATTTCCTTTTCGTGGCAAATAATCATTTGCATAACTAGAAATTTTGTCTTTATTTGAATTAATTGCAATAATTAATTAATAAAATACTTTTTATAAAAACAATCTTAACTTAAAGAAATGATTTTAGTAAAAAATTTCTATTAATCAACAAAATATTTTTAATTAATTGATTTTAAAAATTCAATAAATATATTTATATAGATTCACTTAACTTTTGTTGTTGAAAAATAAAAAATGTGCAGCACAGGGTAAAAGAAGATTAGAATTATTTATAAATGAAGATTGTTCATAGTTTTGCCACCAAAAGGATTTTGATTGCAAGAGAAAATAATATATTCTCGAAAATTAGAAAGTACGCGATAGGTAAACAAAATAAAAACATTTTTATCCCAGAAAATACCTAATAAGACATTTCCTGATCGAGTTAATGAAGGCGATACAGGATTCAGAAATTTAAAGAAAAGTTTACTATTCCACTTTCCTCTCAAAGCGTGAAAAATTATAGATTTTTTTCGCCTAACAGCCACAAGTACCTGCAACAACATCCAATTGTTTACCCACCTTGCTATAGTGTTAGTCTAAGATATCAGCAGAATAAAAAGGGCAGCAGTGAAAAAATATTTACCCTTTTTTTCTCATTTTCTGTTTGTTCTACCTTAGGCCTTGAGAAGAAAAAGGAGATCGCTGTTACGAAAGACAGAGAAAAACAGAGGTCGGAGGAATGCTTCTGTATTCCGTTTCCTGCCCATTCTCGTAATTTTTATACCGTTGCTATTTATTTTCCTGCCCTAACTAGGCTCATTCAGCTGACTATGCATCAGCACACCAGCCGGCTATTCACGTATACCTGGGGGGACTATTTTGGTATGTTTTCCGACATTCCTATTAAATCAACCTTGTACCAAATAACTCCCTCAGGGCTTATATATATGTTCCCCTTTCCTCCGCAGTCAGCTTCTGACGTTTACTGGTTCTTTTACAAGGATAAATGCTGCAGCTGGTGAAAAAAGTAATGAAAAGAATAAAGAATGAACAAAAAATAAGGAATAAAAAGTAAAAGAAAGGTTCGATGATGTTGATGGTAGATTAAATGAACCACTATCTGGTGCCTGCTCCAAGAAGAGGGCTAACGAAGTCACGGTACTTTATTAAGTGCTGAATTTATGCTTCACTTTAAATAGCGCCATAAATTACATTTATGTTTTATTCATTCAGGGGTGGATTAACCGCTGAGCATTCCTTCACCAACACACAGGTGAAATTAAGAACGCAATTGATGGTTTGGAACGTGTTTTAAGATGAATAGTTGCAACTGCAGTTGAGAAAAAAAAAGTCAAGGTACTTCGGGCAAATGAGAGAAATTTACAAGCTAATCTTGCACGTATCGGACCGTAGAGGAAAATAAACGTAAAAATTTCAGTTTCAGGTGTTTAAGTTTTCATTTTAAGCACCTTACTTGCGATGGGAAAATTTTAAGTAGAGTACTCTCTTAAATTATTCTCATGTGTTTTGTATATTATGGTAAGTGTTTCGAACAATATTATGTGGATAATAATCTGTAGATGTGAATGACTACTCATGGTGTTTTGATAAATGTTAGAAAATGAAAAAATAAACATTTTTTTTTTAAATTTAGGATGCGAGAGAAAAAAACTGTGCATTTTTTACTTTGTACCTTTTAAAAATTCAAGGTAACAATAAAATGAATATGTTTTGGAAAAATTGATGATTTTATTCCTTCCAACAACTTTGAGCAGTTTCCTTAGAAACCGTTTCTAACATCATTTGTTTAATAACATGCCACAACTTTTATAAGATTATTGGGACATAAATGTCCGATTGCACAGACCTAATTTGATTTGGTGTCACTGGCTGTAACTTTACATTGAAATTAAAACAATTGCGTGTTTTATCCTATTATCTGTATATGGAGTGTTCAGAGTTAAGGGGTCATAAGAGCATAACCCCGTCCGGCAATAGCATCCGGGTAAACCTGGAAGACCGGCCGCCACGACAGCATAGTCAGGCACAGAGGTTCCTGCATTATAGCCCCATTACGAGCAGCTCACGTAACAACCCCCAATTTTACTATGGGACGACCTGTCTTCGGAGATGGGCCCAAAGAGCCACACTACCATTATTGTGCCATCGGGTTGGTGAAGTCAGCTTACTTATACGGAACCCTCTCATCCGTGAACTCGCAGTGCACCCTCCCCCCTGATGGGTAGTGTTCAGAGTTAGAGTGAACCAACTATATTAGCACAAGATATCCTACAATATTCATCCGATATCTCTACGATGGTGTGAGGCATAAAGAATATCGTAGCAACATCGTGGAAATATCGTACAATATCTTGCGCTGATAGGGAAATCCATGAGATTCATTTCTGAGGGAACAGATCTCCAAACTGCTCCACCTCATTACTAATATAATAGCCCAGATTTGTCTCTCGGTAACGCTCTGACGTCACCAAGAATAAAATTCGCGCCATAGCGCTGCGAGACGTTAAACAGCATTATTTCATTGCTAGAGAACCTAAGATTCAGTCATTTTAAATTTAGAAGAGTAATTATAGTTCTAATTTCAAATTTAATAGATCTAAAATAGTGAAATAAAATATCCTATCGATTGATATAAAACTTATCTCTCTATGATTAATAGTGCCCGAGAAATTTTAAATTATATTAATCGTATATTTCAAATTAATTTCCGTTTTTGAATAGTAAGTAGCAAATCACGCCAGTGGTATATCATGCGCGTGATATAGTTTGAACGTCACAATGCATCTGATTATTTATTGCAATCGTGATGATATAATTTGATAATATTTTTTGGCAACGTTTGACAAGCAGAGAAGTAATTTGTTTTGAATAGAATTTGGAAAAAGAATTCCTTTGAAATTTTAATTTTTGACTTACGTTTGACAAGCTGAGAATTTTATGGTTATTGAATTATTATGTACATATTTTGTGTGTGTATATATTTTTTACTATAATTTAATACTTTACAGTCAAGAATTAGTTTACTATACTTTTATACATGACATTAATTTCGAACCAGCGGGAGTGGTCTCCCCTAAACTTTCTCGTATACTCCTAACACATGTGGAGAAAAAATGAGCTAAAATGTAGTAAAACGAACAAGCGTCCCTATAATGCAGTGGAAAAATAAAGCTTAGAGGCGTGGGAAAGGATTAGCGCAAGTGAATCGTGCAATTACGAGTAACGGCCTCGCGTCATTGTGTGATTAGAAAAGGCAAATAATAGATTTGAACAATTTTTTTTTTCGACCGATTGAATTGATAATTGGGCACGGATCTACAATTAAAGTTAGCAGAACTCATTCCAATTTTTATTTATCAAAGATGTAGGGTTTACGAGTTATAATGTTTAGAAGTATGCGATTTTACAGACCGACAGACAGTCAACCCTCTGACGGATTTGGCCCGAAATTTGATACAGATCTACGTTCCTGATGATAAAACTGTGTACCAAATTGTATCCATTTAACTATTTAAATTTTTGATTTATAGTGTTCACATGAACGCGGACAGACTTCCCGTGGACGGATTTCGTCCAAAATTTGCTAGAAACCCGCAAAGTATGTGGAAAGATTACGTACCAAATTTCATTCCCGTAGCTCTAATAACTGTCGAGTTATCATGTTTACAGACAGACACACACACACACAGAAATAATTCTAAAATTGTGTTTATCGGACTCGGGGAAGTGTAAAACGTGGAGATTCGTCAAAATTTCGGGATCGAATTTTTTGTCGATTACAATACTTTCTCTTTGTATACTTCGTATACGAGAAAGTAAAAAAGAGTGAAGAAAACATATAAGCGTTAGCCAATTGTATAAGATACTTTATTTTGGGTTCTCATGCGTATTTACACTAAAAATCGATGAACGAAACTTAAAACTATCACATATGTCTCTAATAAGCTGTTTTAATATGGCTTCAAAATTTGAACTCGTATACCAGAAGCCGAAAATTCAATATCAGTTTTTATAGATTGATTTTGGGAATATAGGAATTTTGTGTACTTATGTTTGACTTTCTTTTTTGAAGTTTATCGGTGCCTTTGGAATCTTTTAAATTGTGTTTTTTTCCCTTCAACATTTGGTTTGATTCCAAAAAGTTTTTTTTATGAATGTAAAATTAAGCTTTTTCTTTTTGAGAAATAACTATTTATTTGACTCGGTCATTTCAATTTCAAATGGTTTAGCTGCATGGCTTTAATTCAGAATTATTAATACGAAATGTAATAAATTATTTTAAACAACGTGTAGTTTTTATTTCCTCGGCATAAAAACTAACTTTATTATTGTATACATATTTATAATAAAATTTGCCCTACCTTTCCTATTTTCTTTTTAAAAAATCCGTCACAAAATGATTAACGCACAAAAATTACGATTCCATTACCTATCCTTACAAGAATCCTATTAGTCTTTAAGCAATCTATCCTCTCCCAAAGTATGTATATATATATATATAGTTAAATTTTTCAAACAATCAAAACACATGTCACATTTTCAATATATACACATATTAAACTGAAATTAAAATAATGTTACCTTATCAATAATCATACAAATAAAATAACTTCATCATATACGCCTAATAAACCCTCATTTAAAATTAAATATAATAAACAATATAACCTAATATTATTCACACAATGAAATACAGAAAGCTAATAAGATTAAAAACTATTGCTATGAAAAAGCTAATCCAGATATGGAATTCCAACAATCAAATGCCAATCGACCTGAAGAATCGATTATGTCACATTATTTCGAAATTTATAGGCACCAACCTTCTGTGAGGGCCAATTGTTGAAAAAAAACAACAAATATAGGAGTAAATCTCCAAAATATTAAGAAAAGAACGAGAAAATTAACTAAATGCTTACCTATTCAAAGTCATAGCAAAAAATGCCAAAAGCTAAATACAAATTACAGTTCCGTATTTATTGTGAAAATATTTTAACTAAAATATGTTATATATACTATATTAAATCATCATTAATAAATTAAACTATAAATTTATATATTTTTTTAAAAAACGCTATATTAACCTATTTTATTTTGATATTAACATTTAAATAATGATGTAATTTTACATATTATCATTTGCAAACTATTTCTAATAATTGTGGCGCCATCTACCAATGTTTATATATATAATCTTACTTAATTTTACTTTCAATTCTATTATTACATATTTTAAAGTCTTAATGTATTCCAAAATCACTTTTCTTAAACTCCAGTTTCGTTTTATTTCCTGCACTGGAGGTATATTAAATCTCTCGTTTCGGCATATTTATTACTAAAAGAATATTTTAATCGCTTTCACGTGCCCACAGAAAATCATGACGGCATCTCCTTGGCGCCAGACTTTCCCCTAAAACATTTACGTAATTTAATAAAAATAGTCAATATTCCCTTCACTTTGATCACGTGTCTTTGTTAAATCCCTACCTGAGGAAATGCAGGGATTTCTGTTCGTTTTTTTACTTGAAACTTCAACTAAGATGCACGTATGTCTGCAACTCTCCCATAATAAAAGAAAATTAGTAAAAAATTAGTATATAAAATATATATATATATATATACATACATACATATATACTCATACATACATATAAATACATACATACATACATATAAATACATACATACATACACATATACTCATACATACATATAAATACATACATACATACATACATATAAATACATACATACATACATATATACTCATACATACATATAAATACATGTATAGAGCTATTTTGGAATAATTGAAAAAATAACAAACTACCTTTTATGGCAACTTTTACTGAAGAAAAAAAATTATGAAGTAAGCGAATAATGCAATCCATTTATGATAAATAATTTTGATACGCTTAAAAATTTCAAATTTATTTTAAATTTCTAAGTGCTCACAGCAGTTCTTTTGAAGTTAATTTCAAATGGAATATATGTAAAAGATTTGAGATGCTACTGAAAGTTCAAAATATTTACTGAAACCATTTATTTATTCTTTAAACTAAAATAAAAAAAAAGCATGTATATTTTTAAAAAGAGCAGTTTTCGGTAATTAATCAAATGCAGATGATCGAATTATTCAAACCTAAATAAGGTTTCGGTAAGAAAATTATCGGTAACTGTTTACTGCTTTTAGAGGCTTGTCTAAATTTAATTTTTGAATAATCTCAAAAACTGCTTTTTAAGTTTTTATGTTTCTGGTATTTGTTATAAATATTTAACTTAAAGGAAAAATTCTTAATAAGAACAGTCATTCGCTATCTGCATTAAAATTTCATTAAATACATTAGAAACTAAAATCATTAATATTGAAAACAAATTAAATTATTTTGCAAACCAGACTGTTCAAAAATGCATTAAGAAATTGAAGTGTAGCAAAAAATTTGAAAATAATTTGTTTTTCATGCAATGGAGGAAACGGATTTCTTATAACGTATCATTAATTTTACATCTTGTATAAAGAGAAACATAGATAAAATATTCCAGAATACTTCAGAACTTTTACGAAAGATAATGTATGAGAATATTTAAGTTTTTGAAATTTCCAGCCTGGTTATATAATATGTATCCAATTAATAAATCGAAATGCAGAAATGAATCTAATCTTCCGCATTAGAGATGCTCTAAGCATGCGATAGTTTCTGCGAATTTCTATTGTCATTTATCTTTGATAAGAAAATAGATTATTCCGTAGAAATAAGAAATTATGCATTCCATTAAATAAAAGCAGGCTGTTTGAATAATAATATAAGAGAGTTCTCTTAGTAATTCAAAATGTATGTTTCAAATATCATTTTTTGAAAGTTCATTTTAGCATCATTTATCACTGTTTTGAGCTAATTGTATTAATCAAAATGCTTCGGGTATGTGACTGAACATTTTTCTGGAACGATCTTCCAAATTTGTTTAATTTTTAGTTAAGCAAATTAATTTCCATTTAGCAGGAAGCTCGATAAAAATTAAATATCTATTTTTAATTCTATACAGATTTTAATTTCACGTATCATAAACACCTTTCATCAAGTGCTTTATTTAGAATAACAAAACAAAATAAGCTTCTTTACCTTAAGTGCATTTTACAAATGCATATTGTGTTTGATTGAAGAGACGTTACTGTCATCGAACAGTTGATGCTGGAACAGAAACTGAATAATAATTTTTTATTATTTCTAAAGAGATTACTCTTTCAAGCACAGCATACTAGGGTGTTGCATAAATTAACCCTCCTAGCGTCAGGCCCGAGATATCTGAGTGAACTTTTGTCCTCTCATAACGGCAGACCCGAGACTGTTTCGGGGAAAAAACGTTCCATATAAGTGTCAGACCCGAGATTTTCCTTCTACACGTTTTTCTATTCACCCCAGGTGTCACTCGGCGACATAATGAGAGGGAGCGTCTGTGGTCAGAGGAGGGTCAGTTTGACCAACTTTTCTGAGAACACTCAAAGGAGGGTCTTCTAACAAAGGATTCTGTCATAAAGAATCGAGGTTAGAAGTCATCTGTCACTGCTGAACGATAACAGGTCTAATAGTCACCCTAAGGCGCGAAAATGACCACAAAAGGGGGTTGAAATCCTTTTGTCCAAAACCTCACAACTTGAAGAATAACCTTCTCTTTTAGCGTGTCAATTTCGTTAAACGTAGCAATCTGAAAGCCTAACGGCTGGAGGGTTAAGATGGCAAGAATCTGACGGATGCATTCGTGCTAATTGAATTGCCTGCCTAGACAGCTGAGACGAACACTGCATTCGAACGCCACCGGTAGATGGAGCTAGCTGTGCGGCAGTGCGTCAAAGTCTCAGTCAGAAGATGGAGTCGGCGATTGAAGTAAAGAGTGTGATAAGGTTTTCACGTCTAAGCGGCATGGACATTTTTCGATAGCTGTCCTGTTGTTGCACGGTAACTCCCGAAAGCTTACGGTCATAGTTACACGTGATTTGGTATAGCGTTTCCGATGGGAGTCGTTGGAACACCGTCTCTTCAACCCGGAAATAGCACCAAGCGATTTTTATCTCTTCGAATCGTTGAAGTAGCACCTGGGAGGTCAACGTTTAAGATTTAATGCCGAAGTTCCGAAAGCCCTCGTGGCGTGGGTCCCTGACCTCGACGCTGATGCAATCATTGTGACTATATGAAAAATTAATATGCTCGAGATTCTTACTACGTTGTGTATCTCTTTAAATTCGGGAATAAAGGTTTTCCCTATGAAAGCATGTTACCTTACTTTTTGAACTGCCCTCGTATTTAAGGTAAATACAGATCTCAGAAGTAATATGGTATTAAAAATATGAGTGAATTGTTAAAATAAAATGATGATACATATGGCGTGTAATATGTACAGTTCGATATCTGATGGCTTACATGGTTACGTATCGCATGTGATTGTGTTAAAAATATGAGTGGATTGTTAAAATAAAATGATGGTACATATGACGTACATTATGTACAGTTAGATATCTGATGGCTTACATGGTTATGTATCTCATGTGATTGTGAAACAATATGAATGAACTTACGTTAGTACCAAATTTATAAACACAATTTACCAATGGAAGAAAAATTCATATAAAATAATAAGCATTTGATTGAGACATCGTTGGAGTTTTGATTAGGTAAGAGTACATTTACTCATTTTATGTTCAAGGGGAATTTCGAAATTTTAAAATACAGCCCTATTAAAAAATAATTATCTTCTAAATCCGGACTTTGTACTACATAGTAAGATTCAGACAACAGAAGTATGAGAAATTCTGCAGCAGGAATGGAAGGTAATTACTTGTATGAAACGAAGTTAGTTTCCAATCAAATACTCCCAGTATCTCCTCAGACTTCACTGTAATAATTCAGCATCTCATTTAGTAAAACTTCAATGATTAAGTCACATTAATCACACCCTGGCAGCAGTGCCTGTCTTCTACCGGCGAGCCTTGAAAAAGTGCATAATCCAAACAACCAGGAATGAAGATAAAAGTCTTAAGAATCTCCCTACAGAAAACTGC
>BGPR01053045.1:0-10483 GCA_013235015.1 Araneus ventricosus | reverse complement strand
GCAGTTTTCTGTAGGGAGATTCTTAAGACTTTTATCTTCATTCCTGGTTGTTTGGATTATGCACTTTTTCAAGGCTCGCCGGTAGAAGACAGGCTCTGCTGCCAGGGTGTGATTAATGTGACTTAATCATTGAAGTTTTACTAAATGAGATGCTGAATTATTACAGTGAAGTCTGAGGAGATACTGGGAGTATTTGATTGGAAACTAACTTCGTTTCATACAAGTAATTACCTTCCATTCCTGCTGCAGAATTTCTCATACTTCTGTTGTCTGAATCTTACTATGTAGTACAAAGTCCGGATTTAGAAGATAATTATTTTTTAATAGGGCTGTATTTTAAAATTTCGAAATTCCCCTTGAACATAAAATGAGTAAATGTACTCTTACCTAATCAAAACTCCAACGATGTCTCAATCAAATGCTTATTATTTTATATGAATTTTTCTTCCATTGGTAAATTGTGTTTATAAATTTGGTACTAACGTAAGTTCATTCATATTGTTTCACAATCACATGAGATACATAACCATGTAAGCCATCAGATATCTAACTGTACATAATGTACGTCATATGTACCATCATTTTATTTTAACAATCCACTCATATTTTTAACACAATCACATGCGATACGTAACCATGTAAGCCATCAGATATCGAACTGTACATATTACACGCCATATGTATCATCATTTTATTTTAACAATTCACTCATATTTTTAATACCATATTACTTCTGAGATCTGTATTTACCTTAAATACGAGGGCAGTTCAAAAAGTAAGGTAACATGCTTTCATAGGGAAAACCTTTATTCCCGAATTTAAAGAGATACACAACGTAGTAAGAATCTCGAGCATATTAATTTTTCATATAGTCACAATGATTGCATCAGCGTCGAGGTCAGGGACCCACGCCACGAGGGCTTTCGGAACTTCGGCATTAAATCTTAAACGTTGACCTCCCAGGTGCTACTTCAACGATTCGAAGAGATAAAAATCGCTTGGTGCTATTTCCGGGTTGAAGAGACGGTGTTCCAACGACTCCCATCGGAAACGCTATACCAAATCACGTGTAACTATGACCGTAAGCTTTCGGGAGTTACCGTGCAACAACAGGACAGCTATCGAAAAATGTCCATGCCGCTTAGACGTGAAAACCTTATCACACTCTTTACTTCAATCGCCGACTCCATCTTCTGACTGAGACTTTGACGCACTGCCGCACAGCTAGCTCCATCTACCGGTGGCGTTCGAATGCAGTGTTCGTCTCAGCTGTCTAGGCAGGCAATTCAATTAGCACGAATGCATCCGTCAGATTCTTGCCATCTTAACCCTCCAGCCGTTAGGCTTTCAGATTGCTACGTTTAACGAAATTGACACGCTAAAAGAGAAGGTTATTCTTCAAGTTGTGAGGTTTTGGACAAAAGGATTTCAACCCCCTTTTGTGGTCATTTTCGCGCCTTAGGGTGACTATTAGACCTGTTATCGTTCAGCAGTGACAGATGACTTCTAACCTCGATTCTTTATGACAGAATCCTTTGTTAGAAGACCCTCCTTTGAGTGTTCTCAGAAAAGTTGGTCAAACTGACCCTCCTCTGACCACAGACGCTCCCTCTCATTATGTCGCCGAGTGACACCTGGGGTGAATAGAAAAACGTGTAGAAGGAAAATCTCGGGTCTGACACTTATATGGAACGTTTTTTCCCCGAAACAGTCTCGGGTCTGCCGTTATGAGAGGACAAAAGTTCACTCAGATATCTCGGGCCTGACGCTAGGAGGGTTAATTTATGCAACACCCTAGTATGCTGTGCTTGAAAGAGTAATCTCTTTAGAAATAATAAAAAATTATTATTCAGTTTCTGTTCCAGCATCAACTGTTCGATGACAGTAACGTCTCTTCAATCAAACACAATATGCATTTGTAAAATGCACTTAAGGTAAAGAAGCTTATTTTGTTTTGTTATTCTAAATAAAGCACTTGATGAAAGGTGTTTATGATACGTGAAATTAAAATCTGTATAGAATTAAAAATAGATATTTAATTTTTATCGAGCTTCCTGCTAAATGGAAATTAATTTGCTTAACTAAAAATTAAACAAATTTGGAAGATCGTTCCAGAAAAATGTTCAGTCACATACCCGAAGCATTTTGATTAATACAATTAGCTCAAAACAGTGATAAATGATGCTAAAATGAACTTTCAAAAAATGATATTTGAAACATACATTTTGAATTACTAAGAGAACTCTCTTATATTATTATTCAAACAGCCTGCTTTTATTTAATGGAATGCATAATTTCTTATTTCTACGGAATAATCTATTTTCTTATCAAAGATAAATGACAATAGAAATTCGCAGAAACTATCGCATGCTTAGAGCATCTCTAATGCGGAAGATTAGATTCATTTCTGCATTTCGATTTATTAATTGGATACATATTATATAACCAGGCTGGAAATTTCAAAAACTTAAATATTCTCATACATTATCTTTCGTAAAAGTTCTGAAGTATTCTGGAATATTTTATCTATGTTTCTCTTTATACAAGATGTAAAATTAATGATACGTTATAAGAAATCCGTTTCCTCCATTGCATGAAAAACAAATTATTTTCAAATTTTTTGCTACACTTCAATTTCTTAATGCATTTTTGAACAGTCTGGTTTGCAAAATAATTTAATTTGTTTTCAATATTAATGATTTTAGTTTCTAATGTATTTAATGAAATTTTAATGCAGATAGCGAATGACTGTTCTTATTAAGAATTTTTCCTTTAAGTTAAATATTTATAACAAATACCAGAAACATAAAAACTTAAAAAGCAGTTTTTGAGATTATTCAAAAATTAAATTTAGACAAGCCTCTAAAAGCAGTAAACAGTTACCGATAATTTTCTTACCGAAACCTTATTTAGGTTTGAATAATTCGATCATCTGCATTTGATTAATTACCGAAAACTGCTCTTTTTAAAAATATACATGCTTTTTTTTTATTTTAGTTTAAAGAATAAATAAATGGTTTCAGTAAATATTTTGAACTTTCAGTAGCATCTCAAATCTTTTACATATATTCCATTTGAAATTAACTTCAAAAGAACTGCTGTGAGCACTTAGAAATTTAAAATAAATTTGAAATTTTTAAGCGTATCAAAATTATTTATCATAAATGGATTGCATTATTCGCTTACTTCATAATTTTTTTTCTTCAGTAAAAGTTGCCATAAAAGGTAGTTTGTTATTTTTTCAATTATTCCAAAATAGCTCTATACATGTATTTATATGTATGTATGAGTATATATGTATGTATGTATGTATTTATATGTATGTATGTATGTATGTATTTATATGTATGTATGAGTATATGTGTATGTATGTATGTATTTATATGTATGTATGTATGTATTTATATGTATGTATGAGTATATATGTATGTATGTATATATATATATATATATTTTATATACTAATTTTTTACTAATTTTCTTTTATTATGGGAGAGTTGCAGACATACGTGCATCTTAGTTGAAGTTTCAAGTAAAAAAACGAACAGAAATCCCTGCATTTCCTCAGGTAGGGATTTAACAAAGACACGTGATCAAAGTGAAGGGAATATTGACTATTTTTATTAAATTACGTAAATGTTTTAGGGGAAAGTCTGGCGCCAAGGAGATGCCGTCATGATTTTCTGTGGGCACGTGAAAGCGATTAAAATATTCTTTTAGTAATAAATATGCCGAAACGAGAGATTTAATATACCTCCAGTGCAGGAAATAAAACGAAACTGGAGTTTAAGAAAAGTGATTTTGGAATACATTAAGACTTTAAAATATGTAATAATAGAATTGAAAGTAAAATTAAGTAAGATTATATATATAAACATTGGTAGATGGCGCCACAATTATTAGAAATAGTTTGCAAATGATAATATGTAAAATTACATCATTATTTAAATGTTAATATCAAAATAAAATAGGTTAATATAGCGTTTTTTAAAAAAATATATAAATTTATAGTTTAATTTATTAATGATGATTTAATATAGTATATATAACATATTTTAGTTAAAATATTTTCACAATAAATACGGAACTGTAATTTGTATTTAGCTTTTGGCATTTTTTGCTATGACTTTGAATAGGTAAGCATTTAGTTAATTTTCTCGTTCTTTTCTTAATATTTTGGAGATTTACTCCTATATTTGTTGTTTTTTTTCAACAATTGGCCCTCACAGAAGGTTGGTGCCTATAAATTTCGAAATAATGTGACATAATCGATTCTTCAGGTCGATTGGCATTTGATTGTTGGAATTCCATATCTGGATTAGCTTTTTCATAGCAATAGTTTTTAATCTTATTAGCTTTCTGTATTTCATTGTGTGAATAATATTAGGTTATATTGTTTATTATATTTAATTTTAAATGAGGGTTTATTAGGCGTATATGATGAAGTTATTTTATTTGTATGATTATTGATAAGGTAACATTATTTTAATTTCAGTTTAATATGTGTATATATTGAAAATGTGACATGTGTTTTGATTGTTTGAAAAATTTAACTATATATATATATATACATACTTTGGGAGAGGATAGATTGCTTAAAGACTAATAGGATTCTTGTAAGGATAGGTAATGGAATCGTAATTTTTGTGCGTTAATCATTTTGTGACGGATTTTTTAAAAAGAAAATAGGAAAGGTAGGGCAAATTTTATTATAAATATGTATACAATAATAAAGTTAGTTTTTATGCCGAGGAAATAAAAACTACACGTTGTTTAAAATAATTTATTACATTTCGTATTAATAATTCTGAATTAAAGCCATGCAGCTAAACCATTTGAAATTGAAATGACCGAGTCAAATAAATAGTTATTTCTCAAAAAGAAAAAGCTTAATTTTACATTCATAAAAAAAACTTTTTGGAATCAAACCAAATGTTGAAGGGAAAAAAACACAATTTAAAAGATTCCAAAGGCACCGATAAACTTCAAAAAAGAAAGTCAAACATAAGTACACAAAATTCCTATATTCCCAAAATCAATCTATAAAAACTGATATTGAATTTTCGGCTTCTGGTATACGAGTTCAAATTTTGAAGCCATATTAAAACAGCTTATTAGAGACATATGTGATAGTTTTAAGTTTCGTTCATCGATTTTTAGTGTAAATACGCATGAGAACCCAAAATAAAGTATCTTATACAATTGGCTAACGCTTATATGTTTTCTTCACTCTTTTTTACTTTCTCGTATACGAAGTATACAAAGAGAAAGTATTGTAATCGACAAAAAATTCGATCCCGAAATTTTGACGAATCTCCACGTTTTACACTTCCCCGAGTCCGATAAACACAATTTTAGAATTATTTCTGTGTGTGTGTGTGTCTGTCTGTAAACATGATAACTCGACAGTTATTAGAGCTACGGGAATGAAATTTGGTACGTAATCTTTCCACATACTTTGCGGGTTTCTAGCAAATTTTGGACGAAATCCGTCCACGGGAAGTCTGTCCGCGTTCATGTGAACACTATAAATCAAAAATTTAAATAGTTAAATGGATACAATTTGGTACACAGTTTTATCATCAGGAACGTAGATCTGTATCAAATTTCGGGCCAAATCCGTCAGAGGGTTGACTGTCTGTCGGTCTGTAAAATCGCATACTTCTAAACATTATAACTCGTAAACCCTACATCTTTGATAAATAAAAATTGGAATGAGTTCTGCTAACTTTAATTGTAGATCCGTGCCCAATTATCAATTCAATCGGTCGAAAAAAAAAATTGTTCAAATCTATTATTTGCCTTTTCTAATCACACAATGACGCGAGGCCGTTACTCGTAATTGCACGATTCACTTGCGCTAATCCTTTCCCACGCCTCTAAGCTTTATTTTTCCACTGCATTATAGGGACGCTTGTTCGTTTTACTACATTTTAGCTCATTTTTTCTCCACATGTGTTAGGAGTATACGAGAAAGTTTAGGGGAGACCACTCCCGCTGGTTCGAAATTAATGTCATGTATAAAAGTATAGTAAACTAATTCTTGACTGTAAAGTATTAAATTATAGTAAAAAATATATACACACACAAAATATGTACATAATAATTCAATAACCATAAAATTCTCAGCTTGTCAAACGTAAGTCAAAAATTAAAATTTCAAAGGAATTCTTTTTCCAAATTCTATTCAAAACAAATTACTTCTCTGCTTGTCAAACGTTGCCAAAAAATATTATCAAATTATATCATCACGATTGCAATAAATAATCAGATGCATTGTGACGTTCAAACTATATCACGCGCATGATATACCACTGGCGTGATTTGCTACTTACTATTCAAAAACGGAAATTAATTTGAAATATACGATTAATATAATTTAAAATTTCTCGGGCACTATTAATCATAGAGAGATAAGTTTTATATCAATCGATAGGATATTTTATTTCACTATTTTAGATCTATTAAATTTGAAATTAGAACTATAATTACTCTTCTAAATTTAAAATGACTGAATCTTAGGTTCTCTAGCAATGAAATAATGCTGTTTAACGTCTCGCAGCGCTATGGCGCGAATTTTATTCTTGGTGACGTCAGAGCGTTACCGAGAGACAAATCTGGGCTATTATATTAGTAATGAGGTGGAGCAGTTTGGAGATCTGTTCCCTCAGAAATGAATCTCATGGATTTCCCTATCAGCGCAAGATATTGTACGATATTTCCACGATGTTGCTACGATATTCTTTATGCCTCACACCATCGTAGAGATATCGGATGAATATTGTAGGATATCTTGTGCTAATATAGTTGGTTCACTCTAACTCTGAACACTACCCATCAGGGGGGAGGGTGCACTGCGAGTTCACGGATGAGAGGGTTCCGTATAAGTAAGCTGACTTCACCAACCCGATGGCACAATAATGGTAGTGTGGCTCTTTGGGCCCATCTCCGAAGACAGGTCGTCCCATAGTAAAATTGGGGGTTGTTACGTGAGCTGCTCGTAATGGGGCTATAATGCAGGAACCTCTGTGCCTGACTATGCTGTCGTGGCGGCCGGTCTTCCAGGTTTACCCGGATGCTATTGCCGGACGGGGTTATGCTCTTATGACCCCTTAACTCTGAACACTCCATATACAGATAATAGGATAAAACACGCAATTGTTTTAATTTCAATGTAAAGTTACAGCCAGTGACACCAAATCAAATTAGGTCTGTGCAATCGGACATTTATGTCCCAATAATCTTATAAAAGTTGTGGCATGTTATTAAACAAATGATGTTAGAAACGGTTTCTAAGGAAACTGCTCAAAGTTGTTGGAAGGAATAAAATCATCAATTTTTCCAAAACATATTCATTTTATTGTTACCTTGAATTTTTAAAAGGTACAAAGTAAAAAATGCACAGTTTTTTTCTCTCGCATCCTAAATTTAAAAAAAAAATGTTTATTTTTTCATTTTCTAACATTTATCAAAACACCATGAGTAGTCATTCACATCTACAGATTATTATCCACATAATATTGTTCGAAACACTTACCATAATATACAAAACACATGAGAATAATTTAAGAGAGTACTCTACTTAAAATTTTCCCATCGCAAGTAAGGTGCTTAAAATGAAAACTTAAACACCTGAAACTGAAATTTTTACGTTTATTTTCCTCTACGGTCCGATACGTGCAAGATTAGCTTGTAAATTTCTCTCATTTGCCCGAAGTACCTTGACTTTTTTTTTCTCAACTGCAGTTGCAACTATTCATCTTAAAACACGTTCCAAACCATCAATTGCGTTCTTAATTTCACCTGTGTGTTGGTGAAGGAATGCTCAGCGGTTAATCCACCCCTGAATGAATAAAACATAAATGTAATTTATGGCGCTATTTAAAGTGAAGCATAAATTCAGCACTTAATAAAGTACCGTGACTTCGTTAGCCCTCTTCTTGGAGCAGGCACCAGATAGTGGTTCATTTAATCTACCATCAACATCATCGAACCTTTCTTTTACTTTTTATTCCTTATTTTTTGTTCATTCTTTATTCTTTTCATTACTTTTTTCACCAGCTGCAGCATTTATCCTTGTAAAAGAACCAGTAAACGTCAGAAGCTGACTGCGGAGGAAAGGGGAACATATATATAAGCCCTGAGGGAGTTATTTGGTACAAGGTTGATTTAATAGGAATGTCGGAAAACATACCAAAATAGTCCCCCCAGGTATACGTGAATAGCCGGCTGGTGTGCTGATGCATAGTCAGCTGAATGAGCCTAGTTAGGGCAGGAAAATAAATAGCAACGGTATAAAAATTACGAGAATGGGCAGGAAACGGAATACAGAAGCATTCCTCCGACCTCTGTTTTTCTCTGTCTTTCGTAACAGCGATCTCCTTTTTCTTCTCAAGGCCTAAGGTAGAACAAACAGAAAATGAGAAAAAAAGGGTAAATATTTTTTCACTGCTGCCCTTTTTATTCTGCTGATATCTTAGACTAACACTATAGCAAGGTGGGTAAACAATTGGATGTTGTTGCAGGTACTTGTGGCTGTTAGGCGAAAAAAATCTATAATTTTTCACGCTTTGAGAGGAAAGTGGAATAGTAAACTTTTCTTTAAATTTCTGAATCCTGTATCGCCTTCATTAACTCGATCAGGAAATGTCTTATTAGGTATTTTCTGGGATAAAAATGTTTTTATTTTGTTTACCTATCGCGTACTTTCTAATTTTCGAGAATATATTATTTTCTCTTGCAATCAAAATCCTTTTGGTGGCAAAACTATGAACAATCTTCATTTATAAATAATTCTAATCTTCTTTTACCCTGTGCTGCACATTTTTTATTTTTCAACAACAAAAGTTAAGTGAATCTATATAAATATATTTATTGAATTTTTAAAATCAATTAATTAAAAATATTTTGTTGATTAATAGAAATTTTTTACTAAAATCATTTCTTTAAGTTAAGATTGTTTTTATAAAAAGTATTTTATTAATTAATTATTGCAATTAATTCAAATAAAGACAAAATTTCTAGTTATGCAAATGATTATTTGCCACGAAAAGGAAATAGTGAGTTGGAATTAGAATTAAGATCATTAATGCTTTAAAAAAATCATATTCAGTTTAATTCATTGTAAATTTCACCTGTTCAAGACTAGTCTCATGTATGTACTCCATTTCTGAAAAATGGTATCTTAAATTCAATACATAAAAAAATTTCTATTTTTACGCTAAAATCCAAATATGTGTATGGGATTTTGTGGAATATACATATTTTAATGTTTTAGAGCGTTATTGTATAAAATTAAACATGAAATTAGATTAATGATTCAAAATTATTATAACTTCTGGTTTTAGTCTTTAAATTTGCTGCATTAAGTCTCCTTTTTTCCATTTTAATAAATAAAAAGTTATGATCTTCGAATTTCCGTATAATTAAAGAGGATTTTCTAAATTTTTATGTGCATTCAAAGAGAATTTCAAGGACATTTTTCTATAAATTTTTTTTATGCAGCGCATTTTCAAAACTACAAACGTATATTAAATTACCAAGGCAGAAACTATTAATAGCGTATTTATCAAAATATCCTTATTTAAATTAATCAATTAATCATCACTGTTAGAAAATGAAATTTTGTGAACAGATAGTTAGGTTGAATAGGATGCGTTGAATTCCCTCTTCTCCGCACAAACGACCATTGGTTCTTACCTCGAAGAACTCATTTTTGTACGGAGACCTGAAATATATTGTTTATAGATCAAGACTAGCTACACAATTGGCTAGTTGAGAGTAGTTTTTGAAGTAGAATAAATCTAAATGCAAATTGCGCTATATTCGTAATTTTATCTTGAGCTGGGCATTCACGGTCAGTCCACATCACGCAAATTCTGTCACGTCTTTCCAAAACCGGTTATCAACTCGAAATGGAAAGATGCGGCTGAAAGTTTGGATTTTCAACTTCGTTTGGAATCCATTTGAAGTATTGGGCCATATAGGCTGAAAGGTGACCATGAGACAGGGGCAGCGAGGCTCTTTCAAAAACCACAAAACCACCGATGGATTATCGTTTTGAGAGCATGAGCAGAGTAGGCACACAATAGCCATAGGGGATCAGAGTGCAAGTTGGTGATGGGCTTGCGGTTGCCGTAGTCTGACCCTTGAATGATGTGTGGGTCCAAAATTGGAATGGCATGGAGTGCTACCACACAATCGGCGCTGTGTGGACTGACCCTGAATGTCCACCTTAACGGTTTTATCAGCAGCGCCTGGACAACAACTCGAACATTTTCGATTACAAACATGATTCTACATTTTTGGGGATCGGTTGGAGTTCAGTAAATAGTCTACAATCCTTAGTGGGACCGTAAAAGTCAACAGTAAATGGCCTACAATACATAGTGGAACAGTAAATAGTCTACAATACTTAGTGGAACCATAAAAGTCTACAGTAAATAGTCTACAATACTTAGTGGAACCATAAAAGTCTACAGTA
>BGPR01053044.1:0-10483 GCA_013235015.1 Araneus ventricosus | reverse complement strand
TTGCAAAATTTGTACCGAACAGACAGACAGACAAGAAAGCGAGTTAATAAAAACGTGGTAAAAATAGGTAACGTCAACCTTATTTCTAACTATTATAATATAAAATTCTGAAATTCGATTTGTTTCCAAATTCTGGATACTGAAGAAAATATCACTGCCTCTTCTGCTCTGATTAATAGAGTAATCTGGACTTTTTATGGCAAAAAATACTGAATTGCTTGTTTGGATTTGTTCACCAAATATTAATTATAAAGCAAAATTTATTTTTCAATATAACTGTCCAAAATCGACTTCACGAAACTAGAAGAACGTACTTCCTTGCTTCGCACTTCGAACAATCTTCTTCTTAACAATTTTGTTTAAAAAATTAACTTTTAAGAAATATAAATTTTTAGCATCCTCACATCAATAATTAGTTTTCAAAATCCAAATAGTTCATGCACGGGCTATCTTGGTTCATACTGATAAAAGCACTTGCGCAACAAGTAGGTTTATCCGTTATCTTTAGAAACAGCAAATGGATATTCAATTTCCATAGATATAAATTAATAACCACATACCTATGAACCATTTATTCGTGATCCAAATCATTACAATTTAAATAACAGTACGGTTTTTGTCCGAGAGCGAAAGCAGTACAGTTTAATGGAATTTCAAGGAAAGAACATCCATTTTTAAAAATCTGTTTCGAAAAGTAACTGCCATTGATAATAATTAATTTGAATATGTTAGGTTATTTTCGTAATTTGCTTAACAATGAAAGGAATATTTTCTGGACTTCGTAAAGAAAAATTGCAAGGAGTGACACATCGAGAAATTCTTCCTGACGAAAAAGCATATTAAAATGCCTACTGGCAATATTGAGGCTTATTTAAAAGAAGACCGATGAAGTGGTTAAGTGTGATATGTATTTTATTGAAAGAACTTTTATCAATGTCAAAGCCATTAGTCTTTTGACATGTTTCCGAGTAAAAGAGATAATCATACGTGTATTGAAGATGATTTTTTGAAATAAAATCCGAAGATCACATTAAAAGATATTAATTGACGAAATATCTCTTTAATAATGAAACTATTTAGTTTTGAATAAAAAAATTAAGATTTTCGATGGGAATTGTAAAGCATATCATATTAGTATAAGAAAATTATTACTTAAATTTCAGTGTATATTTCGAAGGGATAAAAAATTCACGAAATTTAAAAAAAAGAACTAACAAGGGTTTAGTTTATTTCGTCCATCTTCATTAACGTCCCGTTTTGAAGCAACAAGAGGGCTATTTTGGAAGGGACCTCTTAATTTTGTACCGCGGTCAGATGACGAGGGCGACACCTGAGCTGTCAACCCTCTCTCCTGACTTCCGCACCTCACCAATGAGAGTATGTTTGCCCCCCCCACGTATGATTTAGCGTGCAGCAGGCCCAATACACGACGGATCTTTTAGTAGAATCCAAAGCCGGGACTCTACCACCAGGCCACCGCGGCCTCCAGAATTAGCATTGGATTTTTGTAAATAAAAAGTCATTTAAGGTATCCTACTGTGTTCGGAGACATATTTTTGAAAAATAACTTATATATATTTTTAATGTTATTTTTCAACTGCATATGTTTTAAAACTATGAAAATATTGTAAAATTAGGCTTTCAAAATATTACATTTTTTTTAAAAATTGAGAAATTTGAAGAAAAATGACTAAAATATTTGCCTTACGCTAACAGCCATAGACAAAATCATATTCTAAATATACATAAATCCTTGTAGGAGTGCATTTTTAAAACAGTTATCTGTGTTATTCTCTAAAATCTTTCTTGTTCTTCAAAATAGTTTTGAGCTGTAAAAGTTGTTTGAGTGTCAAAATAGTTATAGCTGAACATAGTTACTAAACTGGTAATTTTTCATAAAAAATGCTTTTCTTTTATATTGAAGCACTTAAAAATAATACTTGATTTTAAAATTGACCTTAGTTTTTAGAGGAAAACATCAAGCATATTACAGAAAACAATCTCAGAAAATTTCATATCAATACTTGAATAACGTTTCGAGAAATCATTGTTACGGTCGACAGTTTTCCTCACAAAAATATCATTTCTCAGAAAACGCATTTAAAGTTTTCCTGCAACATAAAATAATGCTTACAGTTCAGTAATAAAACAGCTGCAACTCCATTTGTAATTCACGTAGAGTAAAAAGTGAGACAGTTTTAGAAAGCAGGTTAAACAGGCTACAAAATTAAGTCATAAATTTGTTTTGATAACTTCATCAAAAACGACGATTTTAAACCAGTCGGATACCTTAAATGCATACTAATCATTTGATTCATGTCTAATATTTCGGAGTACACAAACTTTCTTATAAAATTTTTATCTTTAGAGCAAGATTATGTTACTATAAAAAAGCTACTTTAACTTCTGAATCAAAAATATAAATATATTATCCAATAAAGGGAGGATAAGATGGAATTCAAAAGTCAAATTCGTCAAAACTTATTCAATCAAAATTTTGTTTCAGTGTATGTTCGAAATAAATGAAGCAGCAATTTCTAAATAATCTTCTTGACATTAATGGATGTGTAGCTCTGAAAACATCTGAAAAGAAATTTAACATGGTACGTTTAGGGATAAATGTTAAATGGCATTTAAAAGACGTTAAATGACCGAAAAGCAGAAGCTTCAAAGAGTAAATCAAAGCGGATTGAAAAAAAGAAAAGAAAAAAAAAACGGAATTTTAACAAGACGCGTAAGTCACTTATGAGGATATTTAGAAATTATGTTCCATACTACCTAACAAACAACTAAAATAATACGAATATTATTATCAAATAGTATATCGTAACACAGATTTTAATTTTTAACAACTGTTCAAAACTACCGTACAGTTTCATGAAGTACAGAATCAAAAGCATATGAGCGATACCAAGTTCAAAATAATATTTTTTAGTTCAGTGAAATATTCGTTTGATCTCCATAACTGACATGAAATATGCTTTGTTTACCAAATAATCATGTATAAAAAATTATTTGGTCTATCACTTTAAGGTATCCGACTGTGTTCGGAGACATTTTTTTGAAAAATAACTTTTATATATATATATATATATATATATATATATATATATATTAATGTTATTTTTCAACTGCATATGTTTTAAAACTATGAAAATATTGAGAAATTAGGATTTCAAAATAATATTTTTTTTTAAAAAAACTGAGAAATTTGAAGAAATATGACTAAAATATTTGCCTTACGATAGCAGCCATAGACAAAATCATATTCTAAATATACAGAAATCCTTGCAGGAGTACATTTTTATGATAGTTATCTGTGTTATGCTCTAAAATACTTCTTGTACTTCAAAATAGTTTTGAGATATAGCTGAACATAGTTACTAAACTTTGAAGTTTTCATGCAACATAAAATAATGCTTACAGTTCGGTAATAAAACAGCTGTAATTCCATTTGTAATTCACGTAGAGTAAAAAGTGAGACAGTTTTAGAAAGCTGATTAAACAGGCTACAAAATTAAGTCAAAATTTGTTTTGATAATTTCATCAAAAAAGGCGATTTTAAACCAGTCGGATACCTTGATGTCTGGATGATTACTATTGTGTTTTAAAGATTGGAGAAATAATAGAAAAATGTATGCTAGCAATACTTTACTTAAAAAAAGTTTGTAAATCGTAAAATATATAATAATTTTACAATTCCTGTAATAAAAATGAAAACACCTGTTTCACATGTCGTAAATATTATTAAACGAAGACAACCAGAAAACGAATGCAGTGTCTAATGAGATTCAATTTTCATAACATTAGAGCAGGTTTGAAATGACAATCCGTGTGTTTTTAGGGAGTAATGCAGTTAAGTATTCTGATAATTTTTAGTGAAAGAATGGTTTATTTAAAAAAGTAACTAAATTTTTAAGGAAAAAAAATTAAGTAGGAAACGAAACTTCCAACGCTACAATATAATTTTATTTTGCACACTGTTTCACATAATCAAGTAAGTAAATATTTTTCATACCACTAAAAGTAAAAGTTAATTTCTACAAATTAATGTGATGGAAATTATTCAATTTAGTTGTAAACTATTTAAAATAATTTAAGAGATTTATTACTTCTTTGAACATTATTTTTTGTGATTTTAATATCAAATGCCACTATATAATATATTCATTAATATTTCTTGGAGCTTTTAAATTCATTTAAGTGCCTCATATACATAAATGTATCTGTAATATTCTGAAATCTGTCAAGCTTTGGATACTGTGAAATGATAAAATACATACAAAAATGAGAAATAGATTTTTAATTCTTCAACTACCTAAATGTCTGTTAATGTAAGATATTTACAGCATTTCATTTAAAAGCCATAAGCCGAAAATAAATTAATTTTCAATTAACTTTATAATTTTTGAAAAACAAATGGCAAAATCAGCAAGTTAAGTTCTGCTGTAGAAACAGATATAAAGAGAAAAAAATTATTAATCTATGGAAATTAACTAATCAAAACCAAATTAATAAATTGTTTTCATGAAAAATGCCCACACATTTTTATGTTCTTTAAAATATTTTTATTATTGTTTTTTCTATAGACTTTTAGTATCGGGATGCTGTGAAATGTTAACAAACTTAAATCATTTGGCTTCAACATTACACTTTTTAATACTTTTGAAAAGGTTACGAGGAAGCTCTTATTTCTTCAAAACCCGTTTAAATAATCAGACTATAAGATCAAAGCGTTACTTTTAAGAAAAGAAAATTTTTCTGAAACCAATATATTTTCTTAAATTTTCAATTGTGGACTCTAATGGAAGAAGAATAACACCTCTAAAACTTTGCGTTGTGATCATAGTCTCCTTATAGATTTTGTTAAACTATTTAGAAAATGTTAATCATCTCGTTCATGATATAACTTGTGGATAAGAAAGCTTTAAGATAAGGGACTTTGAAAGAGTCCCTTAACTCGACGATTCTCCTCCGAGATCTCACTATGACTAAAATACTAGTCGTGCAACAATAATGCATTTAATTGTTAAATATGGCTAATTAATTTGAGGCTTATGCGAATAATTAAGCGACATACATTTTAAAAATGAGGAAAATTCAGAACCTCGTAAATTATATATGTATGAATTTTACTGAATTATTAAAAAAAACCCACACCACCTCATAGTAGGGTTTGTTTCTTAATTCCCGTTTGGTTGTAGGATCGAATGCTGCGTTGATTAAAGGATCCCACTGTTCCGAATAATTTATTTGATATCCTTCTTTGCTTAGGATATTGTTTGTATTTGGAGATTCTTTCTTACGTTACTTTCGTCATATATTGAGCCATTTGCCTATTTTCTCTCAGAACAATATTTTACAGTTTTTCAGGCGTTTTGATACAAGTTTCTATGCTGATTCCTACGCAAAGGGAAAGAGCACAAGTGCGATATAAACATGATTTTATGGATCATTTTGTTTGAACTCTGGAATTAAAATCCTTCCCCTATTTTTTGAATTTTAAATTTGCTTCTGATTTTTCTCCATGATTTTTGCTATGTATAGAACTTAAATATGTTGACTCACAAGTAGGTGGCGTCCCCTACATTTTTAATGTAGCGTTTGAAACATTTTCAGAGAAACACAGGCAGTCTGAAATTTTTTAATATGTCAGTACATTTATTTTCAATATCTTTCAAATTCAATTTCTTCATTCATTCCTGCATCTTTCCAGTTCGTTTAGATGACCAGCAACATGATCACGCACCTTGCAAAGACATTTAAGCGCATTCATGAAGTCTGTTTCATCCACGAATATGTAATTTTGAGTAGTTCTGTCCTGTCAGATGTCATTAGTATAAATGTAATCTGACCAACCGTCCTCTATCTTAAGTTCTGCCCTCCCTCGACATGTGTACAATAAATAATTCTACAAATGTTTTTATTATACATATATGATAGGGGAGACCGGGGCAGGTTTACACACTTTTTAAACATTTATTTTTATATTTTAAGGCTTTAAAGCATTTCTCTCATTTTCATTACCAATTAATTAGTTAACTTTAAGGCATCTAGTTTATATTTTTAAGTACTTTATTTTTTTATATTTTTGTAATTACGCCATTTTACTTTATTTTATTATATTTTTTGTGTCTTTTTACGCTCAAAATTTCCTAAATTTTCTTTCAGAACAAGGTTTTTCTTATTTTAAATTTTTTTATCCAAACTGTTTTCTTCATTATTATAACGTGTCCTAGTGTCGTTTACTGACTGATATATAGTAGGATGGGTTGATTATTAATGGGCTATTAATTTCTCCTTCTCTATTTGTGAAGCATTTTTTATAGGTGTATCTGTAAGAATTGTTGTTTGCCTTTTTTCCTACCTCTGTTACTTCTTTTCCTTGGCCCTGCTTTCTGAAATGGCCTCACATCTTCAGGTGTTCGGAATTACTTTGTAATGCAAGCGCCACTAGTGCCAGTTCTAACAAAAAATGGCTATGAGGTAAGTTTGCACACTGTGTGAACCTGCCCCATGGGCTGTGTGTAAACTTGCCCCATCGCCATTTTTTGTTACAACTCTGCATATAAGCTTTATTCATAATAAAAATAATCAACTTAATAGCTTAAAATAACCACAGAAGAACAACCTAAGAGGATAATCCATAGTAAGTTATAATATTCTAACAGTACGAGCTCTGTTAAAGCCAATAAGTAAGGGTAAAAATTTACTAAACTGGTAAATATCAGAAAAAGTTGTCCACTTCACGGTCCACTTTCAAGTCTGACTCAAAACTGGCGTGAGTATTAATGGAGACTGAGTCACTTCTTCTGAAACGACATGTAGTGACCCCCGACCAATGGTATGTGAAATAGAAGACTTGTGTAAACTTGCCCCTGTACCAAACTTGCTCCGGCCTCCCCTACTATAGTGTATTCTGTGTTATTCTTGCATTGAATAAAATGTTTCTCTTATTTACGATTATTACGATTACTACGATTATCTTATTATTTTTTTGGGTCTTTAATTTATTTGTGTCCTCCCTTTTTATTGGAAAAATGTCGGTCACCTTAATAAATGGTAAAGTGAAGTCTGATCGAATTTAGAGTATTATACCACTCAAGCCTCTTGACGTTGAGAGCATCTCCAGGAAAATATCCGTCGTTCATTTTATTATGTTTTTTATTATATTAAAGAATTAAAACTTGTAATTTAGTTACCATATTTTTCCGTATTTTAAGAAGAATGTTAAATTTCTCTCGTTAAGTTATACCTCAATTTTTGAAATAATACAGCAAAATGACCAATATTTTACATAAAATATATATAAGAAAAAGAAAAATTATATTAGGAACGTAATGCTTTGTTATTACATAAGATTTATTCAATTAAGATTAAAATAAAAGAGTTTTCTTGACCTTAAGAATGATTCAATAGTAGTTGTTTTTGGAAAATTTTAAACTTTAATAAATACATTGTAACTCATATTTTCTTTATAAATTTTCAGCTCTTTAATCACGTTGAATAAGCTTTTATTAACAATATCCATAAAATATTCCTAAGCTTTTTGATAAATGCATGATTATTACAAAGAAAAAATCCCAGTTAGAAGTGTTTCAAAATATAATTAAACTGTCACATTGAAAATTCATTAGTATTGTGAAAATATACGATATCTGAGAATAATTCCATTTCGAAATCAAAATACTAGATTTGTTTTAAATAGGATAACGAATAATGAGTCTAAGGTGGCTTTGCAAAGGAAACGAAAAAGATATATTGTCACATTTAAAAAATATTATTAAAAAAGTTTGACTTGTCATGGAAAGTTTTACTTTCCCTTTCTTTTTCTTATAAAAATGATATAAGTATCTTTGTATTTTCTAACTCAAGAAATGTCGAGAGAGTTTTCCATGACTTTATTGCTTTGCCTCTGCTGCTTCCAATTTCGAGAAAACAAATTTCTATTTCTCATATTATTCTTCATCTCTCATCACCTTGTCGACACTTTTCGAAAAGCGACGTCCGGAATAAATTGCATTTGTAAAAGAATGGAACTCTGATTTTGTCCGTCTTCATTGAGACTTCGAATGCGTTATTAGTTCCATGAAGGCGTGTCAGCTTTCTTCTGAATCTTACGCTTGATGAAAAACCCAGTTTAATACATTTTCCTAGTTGTTTTCATCAACAATGCATTTCTAATAATAGAGCTAAAGGATTTTGTTTAACTAAGATAACATAATCGCTTTTTCAGATTTGTCAATCGTCATTTTTATTAAGAACTAGACAAGTATGCTATTTTTCCTCTTAAGAAAATTTAAAAGTTGATTTTCCTTCTGCTAGCTTATGTTTTGAAAATTAACTTTTTTATTTTGTAAATAAATAAATTTTACCTCATTTATCAAAGCGAGAGCTTCGTGGATATCATGAAACACATGGATTACTCGTGCATTTCATACTGGTTATAGTTTCACGCTTCCGATTCATTTTTCAAAACAATTTCGTAAAGAACAACGTATTAATTAAAAAGTCTACCATGGTTGAATTACTTAATATATTTTTGGTATTAAATATATTACTTGATATGTTTAATAACAGTAGTGATGATGATATTCTATACTTAAGGAAACTAAGAGTGTAATAATTTATCTGAATATATGCATTTTCTAACGAAAGTAGTTTTTATGAAAATGCTTCCAATGACAAAATATGTAGACTTACGAAAATGCTTTAATTCGTTGGGAATAGGATAGAAGATATATACTTTATCTTGAATTAATTACGAATTAGTTTTGGTATTATTGAAATGAATAGTTTAAACTAAGGTAAATATAATCTCCAATTATTTTTGTGAATTTCGTACCATTTACTGTAATTTAAAGCTTAACGAATTCTCAGTCGTTACAATAAATTTGAAAGTTTGTTTTGAGGACCGATGTTCGATGAATTATTCATTTCGCAAAAGATAATATTATGCTACATGAAAGATTCGAAAACTACTGGAACACTATAATAGAATGAAGATATTACATATTATTTTCATAATATAGGTAAATATTTGCTTTATTTTGGAACATTCTAACAGGATGATATCTTGCGCTTCTTGGAAACAATTTATTCTAAACATACCAATAAAATGAATACTATTTTTATCAATGTTGCAAAGAAGCTATATTTAGAGAAAAAAATTTGTTTACTCGTTAAAACTCTTAACCAGAAGACATTTCTTTTACACCTTGAGAGCATAAAAATTTGAGACGTGTATAAACTACGATTAGGCAATAAGTTTCTATAGAAACTGTAAGCACTTTTCTGAAAACATCATGACACACAATTGATATAAATTATTGATCATTTATATTTCCCATCAAAAGTGGAAGATCGTATTTCTTGTAAAAGTTATGGTTTATGTGGCTATGTCTCCTGCTGGTTTTATTATTTGTGGAAAAGATATTACTACGTTACAAAAAGATGTCTAAAAACAATGAAACCAACAAGTGACAAATAAACCCTAATAAGTGACATAAAATCACAAACAAAATACATATTTATAGTAATATAGCCTGCGTAAAGAATCTGTATTTAGATAATTTATATATCTGTAATATAAAGCAGAAAATGCATGTATCTGTCTGTCTGTCCGTCCATCTGTCGGTCACAAGAACCCTTCCTAAACGGTGTACCGTAGCGACATGAAATTTGCACACGACATTCTAGAGAATGTTTCTAGGTCAATGATGCTATTTTCAACTTCCAGAGTTAATTAGTTCTTAAAATATTTAATTAAATAATGAAAATTAGCCGCTGTTAAGCCTAATGATTAGACGTTTTTTTGACAATAACTTCTGAAATATTTAAAAGACAACAATTATTTTTATGCCATTTTAACCACTTAACTTAATAATTTGCTTTGCTATCTAATAAGATGCTCCCTTCTGTTTTGGAAAGCGGTTGTCGTTTATATTCATCTCAGAAGGCATATAATACTTGAGATGTTTATGGATTCTAGGCAATTTTTGTGTAAAATTATAAAGATAATTAATGATTAAATTTTAGTTTTAGGACCAAAAATGCGATAATTCGATGCACGAGTATTCTCAGGCTGTTAAGTTAAGCTGTTAAAGAGCAAAAAATTATCTTTTTAATGATATTAATTCCATTCCGATGAAATGTTTTCTGTGATTGTTATTAACGTCTAAAAATATATTTTTAACGCAATTTCTAACAATACTTATTATTGTTATAGAAATAAATTCAAGCCAATTTATTGTTTTGCGCGCGGTCTTTTGCAAGTGTTAAAGTTAATATAAGCAAATATTGTTTTCTTTGAGCATAAACAACAAAGTAGTCTTTTCACTTCAGGTTTCCGGTTATGGTTTTTACATCTTTTAAAGCGGTTACACAGTGATCCAATGACGTTAGTGAATTATTCTTTCGATGTTTTAATTAATTTACACAAATTTTCAAATGATCCTAATGAGTGTGTGCTAATGTTACTTGA
>BGPR01053043.1:0-10483 GCA_013235015.1 Araneus ventricosus | reverse complement strand
GTGTCAAAACCGACAATGTTAAATTGGGCATTTTCGATGTACCTTTTCTCAAAATCTGTTATAGATACAATTTTGAAATTTGTTATACAAGCAAAGTATACCTTTGTTATTCTACTTAAATGCGAGTTTTTGAAAACACTCAAAAATTAATTTTATACAAATTTTTTTGCGTTAAAAGAGGTTAAACTTTCACCATGTCTAAATAAATATTTTGTGAATTTATAAAAAAAAAATAAAGTTAACCAGAAGCTCATTTCAGTACAATGAGAAAGGTGTACTTGTATTAAAAAATTCAAACATGCATCTACAACAGAATTTGAGAAAAGTTACATCGAAAACGGCCAATTTAATATTGTCAGTATAGGGGTTCCGACTCCCCTGAAGGTATTGACGGTTGACAGTGGCTATGGATCGAATCCAAGTTCCTAATAAACTTTAGAGGAAACTTGACAGTCTGCACTGTCGCGAATTTTTGCGTTTCTGTTAAAAATCCTCATCTTTCGATAAGAATAAAATTCATATGGTAGATAAACAATCAGTTTTGAAGATTTTAGAACCAACGGAAGTTACAACGGCGAGTATAACAAAGGGTAAAAAGTATACAATGTGGAAGATTGTTCTTTTCCAAATTTCGAAAACTTCATTTTTTAAAGATCATAATTCCATTTCGGAAAGCAATATGCGAAATAATGATAAGAACAGCAGCAGCAATAACAACAACAAATAAATAATTTTACTTCAAATGCGAAAGCAATCTTTCCGTATTTCTTCTGTGCACGATTTCTTATATCTTGTAAAAAACCTTCCTCGGAATGAGTACTTTTATCCCATTAATGTCCAAGTCGCATTTTTTCAATAATATTTTGTATACTAATATTGCATATTCTGACCTCAACTGGGAAAATGTTAAACAAATTTAGGTTTTATTGTCCTCCTAAGCCTTACCTCCCTATTTAGGACAAGTCCAAAATGACTATCAAAATCTTAAATTATGTGTAATTCCAAAAAGAAAACTTATGTAACCTTGGCCAATCGGCGAAAAATTTGGCGACTTTGGAGAGAAAAAGGAATTTTCTAGAAAAATCCCGAACTGTCGTCCAATCTCTACCGGGACTAGTAACTTCATGAACCTTCTAATGATTACATCACTTCCCAAGTAGTGATGTCACTTCCTGATGAAAAGGCATAAAAGCCACAAAGGCTTAACAAATGTATTTAAAGGTATATTTGTTGAATGCCAGTAAATTATTGGTAAATAACTAAACGAACTTACACTTTACGTTTTCACATTGCAAGAAACTACTTTCCGAGACTGACTTGAAAATATAAGAAGGCTACAGTATCAACCGAAAGCTTGATACGTGCTGCCAATTGAATATAAAAGAAACGAATACTTAAAAATGCATATCATTAATTTAGAGCTTAAAAACAATCAACTAATAAAAGTAGAATAAATTTAAAAAATAATAAATATAACTTCAACTTTAAACAGAAACAACGAAATTTGAACAATAAAATTTAGACAATGTTCAAGTAGCGCGAAATTGCAGCTGTATAAAAACAAAGAACAACGGAAATCAATCTCTTTCAAAAGAAAGCCAAAAAAACTAAGAAAAACGTAGAGGGAATCGAATTAAACAAACAAGGAATCCATTCTAGTCCATTTTATCAAGGGCTAAGGACTATTTTCGAAATTGATTCAAAATATTTGAGAATGTTTTTTCTGTAAGAAGCTTGCATTACTCCAAAAATAGCTTCTCTTAGCCCTAATACCCTCTATCAGTAATTTAAATGTTATGGGACTTTTGTTCCCTTCAATACGTGTAAATAATTGCTCTCAACGACAAACATTTCGGAACGTGAAATTTCATATGTGAACTATCCATTCTTTTTATACCTGATTTTAGTCCCACTGGAGTCACGATGAGTGCATGAAAGAGAAGCCACCCCATAAGTAAGCGGGGTCTCGCTATCCTTGTTGGTACAATAATGGCCTTGCCCAATGTCGGTGATAGTTCGTGCCTCCTACGGGAGAGGGCGGGCCGTGGCCGTTGATGGCTATTAGGACTCTGGTCTCAGCACTCGAGGTATTTCAGCGACTGTCATTAAGATGCACATCACGGCTTCGTGCCAGGTCGGGTGATTTCGATATGAATTATACCTGATTTTAAACATAAGTCAGAATTGGCCTGAAACTTGTTTACTGTTACAAAATCGTCTTGTTGGTGTACGTGAATGCAGTCAATAAGCAGGATTTAAAAATATAGCTCTTTATTTTACAAGTATTTTAGGGAAAAAAACGTAGCACAAGTATTAAAACAGCACTTGTAAAAATTCACAACAGAGACTACTAAAAAATCTCAGACACAGCACTTCCAATAGCGCTCAAAGGTTTCTTATCAGTTCACCAGCTTGCTTGCTGATCAAACTCCAACTCACTACTCTTGGTTTGAGAGCTTGCTTTTATGCCTTTTCAACAGGAAGTGACATCATTACGTGGGAAGTGATGTAATATCTAGAAGGCTCATGAAATTACTGTCTCCCAGTACATATAGGACGACAGTTCAGGATTTTTCTAGAAAATTCCTTTTGTCTCCAAAGTTGCCAACTATATCGCGGAGGTCGCCAAATTTTTCGCCATGTTGCCAAGTTTTTAGCAACGGTTACCATATCAGAGAAACAACTTCGTAAGAGCTTCGTGTCAGGTCAGGTTGATTTTGATATGAATTATAACTGATTTCAAACATAAGTCAGAATTGGGCTGAAATTTGTTTACTTCGATCTTTTTTATGATTAGGTTCTACTTCTCTTTTTGTCATAGAAAAATGCACGGAAATGATTTAAATTTGTCTTGGGAAGCAAAAAAAGTGAAGTGAGAAGTAGTAAAAATTAAACCTATGATTCCAAAATTTTATTAAGAAGTATCTAATAATGTTGTTGAATATCTAAAGAGACAAAAAGGTAAGAATATCTAAAAAGACAAAGAATAATATAAGCAATTTTTATTGGCTCACCTGCATTTTTTCTGAACTAAATGAGGAAAATAAAAAAATGAAAATAAAAATAATAAAATATTAAAAAATTGATAATAAAAATTATAAAAATGCATAAAAACATAAAAAATGTTATATAAAAAATCAAAAATAAAACAAAAAATAATAAAAAGACCCTAAAAAATCTTTAGGAAAAAATTTACAAAAAAATTTCAAATCTTTTGTTAGTGTTTCCCTCACTAAATGGAGATACGTGCACGCATCTATTTGCCTTGTTACATTGTAACACATTGTTAAAGCATCACTCCTTTGTTCCAAATATGTTATAAGAGGTAAGATTTTAATCTCTTCTTTTCACACTTTGTTCTGGAGATTGTCTTTAATTTCTTCTTTGTGGATAAATGTTTTTCTCTCCAATACATTCCGGTTTAGGTTCAGGCCAAAAGAGGGCATTAAATTCAGACCTTTTTCCTCTACAGAAAACCTATTCCATTTTTGAATCTGCATGAATGTCTGGCCTCTGAAGAAGTCATTCACCAGATTCTTACTTCTTGTCGTTGTCTACTATTATTTTTTACCCTTCCACCTTTTTATTCCCCTTTTTTTCAATATTTTTATTTATTTCATAATGCTGTGCTATCTTGGACGCATTCGGTCTGCGGGTTTCACATATTTCTTCTTGAGCTATGATAACTTATTATTATTATGTCCTGTTTTCTACACGATCTAAAAGTGAGAAAACCCTTGATCATGGTGAAGTTTTTATAAGCAGAAAATAGAAGACTTGCCAAAAAGTTGCACTTACAGCTTTTTAGTTCAAATAAAAGTTTTTAAAGCATGTTATTTACAAATTCTAATGTGAACTGTAATAAATTCTTTCATCGATACTTTTATTTATTTGCATCTAATAAAACACATTCATCATTATAAATATTGGATTTAGCAAGAAAAAGAAAACGAATAAAAATGCTGATAAGAAGAGAATTTATCATTAATTTGAGAAAACTACATTCTCTAATTGGTTTAACTATTTCCCACTCGTTATATTCAGAAGTTTAAAACATTTCTTTTCAATAATTGATAAATTCGTATATCCCTTATAATTGTAAAACAAACAAGCAATTTCAATACGAAGATAATAAGCAAAATTGTTCGAATAAATGCTTTCTTAATCGCAAACTATGAAACGCAGTTAGAAAAAACAAGTTCATGAAAAAAGCTTAATAAATTAAGCTTTAAATAAACAATGCGAAACAAAAAACTACGAAATACGCTTCCTGAGATAAATCATTTATTCATTCAATATTTCAAGGGCATTTTCCTTCTAACTACTGATATGTTGTTTCTGGAAATTTTCTGCAATATTTGGTTCCTCTATTATATGCATCAGCTTCTAAATCGCAGTGATTCTAGTTTTGTTTCTTAAATGAGCAAGAAAAGAATTTAATTTCTAGAAGACTTTTAAATCTGCCTTTTGTACTTCAAAATTCTTTGCTTATTGAATGAATTGTTTACTTAATTTCACTTTTATTGCTAGGTATAGAAAAGACAGTTGTTTCTCATAGCTCATAACACATATGAACTCAGCTAATAATTGTTTAGATCTCAAACAATGTAAGCTTTCAATGATGCAAGTCAATGCATTTTTAGCAAAATGATTCTAGTTTATTTTCACTGTGTACTGAAAAATTTTAATACTCTTTACATAAGACATCCATTATTGAAATAACACCTTTACAAACAGCACAAAAGTATATGCGAGATAAAATATCATACAAACAGTTTATATTTAAAATACTCCCTGTTCCCTACAAACTTTTCTTAAACATTTTAAAAAGTAATATTTTTGGCACTGAATTTCACTAAATTAAACAATTATGTCATTTCACTTGTTGGAATGTGCTTTATTTAAAAAAATATATGAGCATCGTTTTGATATTTAAGATTATACAGGAAATATTCGGTTTATTTTGATATCTGACGATGGTAATATGCAAATAATGAAATTTATTACGATACTCATTAGTTATTACACCTAAGCTCATTACAATAAAATTAAGTTGGGGCAGAATGAATTATAGAATTTTCAATTTTGCCCACTTTTTGGTTTGTAAGAAAATTATTTTTTATGGAGCTCAGAAATAAAAAAATATTAAAAGAATAAAGATATATATTTAAAGCATAAACTCTTAGATTTTGTTTTTATTTGTATTATCATTATAAACAAACAGCATATATAAAAGTATGGAAAAATAAAAATAGTAAGGAATATAATGGACTAAAAGCGCAATAAAATATTTAGATAAATAAAGAGTTACCGGATCATGCTGTAACTAAAATAGTCTCACAGTAATCCGGCAGATATCAGACAAGGGCATTGTCGGATTAGTAAAGGTCCTTTTAAAAAACACATTTTAACATTAAAATCTATATTTCTTACAAAAAAGCATCGCAAAATATACAAAATTATACAATTAGTTTACTATACAATTATATTACAAAATATACAAAATTATACAATTAGTTTACTATACAATTATGTTAAAGAATATACAAAAAAATGCAATTAGTTACTGTACAATTATATTACAAAATATGCAAAATTATACAATTAGTTTACTATACAATTATATTAAAGAATATACAAAAAAATGCAATTAGTTGCTATACAATTATATTAAAAAATTGTACAACTAGTTATTATGCAATTATATTACAAAATATACAAACAATTAATTATCATACAGATATTTAAATGTAGATTATACTGTTTATAAGAAATATTTCATTATTGTCTCGAAAATCGTCCTGCGTGTGTATGGTGAGAACAGTTCAAACAGCAGGATAATGGAGAAAGACGCTTTATTTACGAATACTCCGGAAAACACTAAGCACAGGTAACAGGAAAAACATCACTTGAACAAATTCGCAACGCAAACAAGCAGCCAATCACTAATTAATAACAGTAACAGAACTTTCTGTACTGCACGGCGTTCATCAGCGTACTAGCTCGCACTGTGGATACAACTCCAAAGACGATCCCAGTCGATCAACACATTCAAAGTCCAAAGACGATTCAACACGTTCCAAGTCGATCAAACTCTCTGCTCTTTTATCCGAGCACAGTGATATTTATAGTCTCCCCGATAGGCCATGACGTCAGATGAAATCATCTGAATAAATCCGGATATCGGCCCCTAGTAGAGATATCGAGAAAATTGCAGTATTTTTGAGATCCTACCTTTTGTCGCTAAAGTCGCTTAGTCGCCAAAATGGTCGCCAAGATCGGGGGTCAATGGCTACATTCATACATACCTGTGTAGAACTATCTTCCCAACCATACGACTAACATTGCTGGGAAGCGACATTCCGTGTTCGTAATAATATATACAAGCAATTAATTATGATATAAATGTTTATTACAAATCATAATATTTATAATAATTGTAACAAAATATAATTCAAAATATGAGCATTCTCCTATCGTTTACTTCGCTCCAACGTTACTGACATCGGCATGCCATGACTTGCGGGTCTATTAATGATACCCATGGTTGAGTTGGGAGACGCCACTTTTCCCGTTGTTAACGTGAGGAAAAAGTGACGTTTCCCAACTCAACCGGGGGTACCAGAATAGACCCGCTGTTTTCCCTTTAACCTGGTTTCCCCTCGCCTTACTGTAAACGCCGGACTAATAGAAGAGCCGGATTGGTGAAGTGCCGGAGTATGGAGAGACCAATGTGCATGAATGTTTCCACAATGGCAGACGGTCGCTACCTGTTGCAATGCGCCAGACGCCCGCGGTCACTAACAGCGCGACAGCTGGCGTCGCAGCTCTCTGCTACTGCAGGAAGGCCCATATTCCGCCAAACTGTGTCGTACAGACTGCATGAAGGAGGATTGTTCGCACGACGACCTGTTGTTTGTATGTCTTTGTCCCCAGCGCACGTCAGAGCGCTGTTGAATTGGGCCAGCGAACATCGCTGTTGGACCCTAGAGCAGTGGGGCGACGTACTCTTTACGGATGAGTCTCGATTTAACATCCAGAACGATTCCCGAAGGGCAATGATATGGCGAGAGCCAGGGACGCGCTATCGGACGCCCAGCATCGTCGAAAGAGACCATTACAGAGGTAGCGGATTACTTGTTTGGGCAGGGATAGCAACGAACTGCCGAACCTACCTGTACGTGTTCGCTGGGGGTTCTGTCACAACTGTCCGATATCGCGACGAAATCTTATACCCTCTTGCGCGACCTTTTATCGCTGCAATGCGTACCGATGCGATATGTATGGACGATAACGCCCGCCCGCATAGACACGATTGGTGTGGAGTTATCTGGAGAGTGAAACCATTCCACAGATGGCGTGGCCTACTCGATCATCGGACCTGAATCCCATGGAGCATGTGTGGGACATGTTGGGAAGACGGATTGCAGGTCGCAGTGTGCCGCCAGGCCCCCTCCACGATCTCCAACAAGCCTTACTACAGGAATTGGCATTACTCCCACAACAAGCGGTCAACGACACTATTGCCAGCATGCCTCGCCGTTGTCAAGCATGCATTCAGCGAGAGGGCATCATACTCGTTATTAGCGTGTGGTTTCCATCGCACATTCTGCCTACCAATTTGGACTGTCACGCCGCGACGGTCGTGATATATGCGTGTTTGTTTGTCTTTGCATTATTATTTGATATGTGGTCTAGTAATACCACACCTACCTCGTGTACAACTTTCACGCATATCCAATAAATAGTCTTTGTTTTATTCCGAGTTTTGCCTTTGTTACTTATTTTTTGAGCAGGAGTGTACTTTGGAGGGTGGGAATGCGCACCTCGGAGCCCTTTTTTAAAATTTTAATTAATCAGAAAATTAAATGAATTTTTTGTGTTTTTTATTAATAACTTCCAAAAATATTACAGCACAAAAATCATCTTTACCCTATCTGAAAGCGCAAAAATCACCTTTTCAATAATATCAATAAAGTTGCCGTACAATTTTTCTCTAATTTTAATAAATTTTTAAAAATCTTTTTGGCATAATTTACAACAATACTCTTCATTGTTGCAACGCAATTTAAACCTTTTACATTGTTTAAACATATATTTATTTCCGTGTTTCTCTTCCATTGTTGAAAGCTAAGGTAATATATTAATGTTTAATGATATGTTTTAATCAGTATAATTTCATCCAGCTAACATGCTGCTAGACGTAAAATGTGCCGTGACATTTTAAAGTTAAAATCAAATGCATATTTTGCAAGAGGAATAAGAGAGGGAGGTTGATGCCGACAAAGGGCAATTGTAAGCTACTACAATGCATGAATGTACATTGTACATAATGCTACTACACATACAGTTACTCGACTCCATTAAGGACGTGCATGCAGAAAACGAACAGAATAGGTGCAAGGCTATTCAAAGAACATGGGTTAAATATCTATCAAAATTTGAAATTTCGCCGAAGGCGGCTAGTATAAAATAAACTCAAAGATACCGTGATTTTAAATGAGCATAAAATATTGTTGACAATAATACTTGCAAGCTATAGCGCCAAAGTATGTTTTAATCTCGAAAATTTTTTTCAGTTTTCTAGTTCTATTACGAAGAGTTTATAACCTGCTAAATTATTAAAATTTAAATTATTGTTTTACTATTCAATGAAGTATTCAGTTAAGAATATGCTTTATACTCTTAATTCATAAAAATTAATTTTTTCTAATTAAATTTTTGCACGATATTTAACAAATTTTTGTTTAAGTTATGCATTTCATAGCAGCATCTAAATCCCTATAATCTTTTCATTTAATAACTGAATTGAAAAAGAGAGTTTGAAAACTGGATAAGACTTTATTTTTAAAATTTATTATTGCCAATTTAAGAAAACTGGAAACTCTTTTACGCAGAAGGTTTTTATTTTAATTTCAGACTTATATATTAATCAAGCTTAATAATTAACTTAATATATTAATTAAAAGATTTTAATATTAAAACGTAATAATTTTAATATTTAAAATGAAATATTTTTTGTAAATTGCTTTTGAATTTTATCTCCTTATTGAGATTTTATTCATGAGATTATATTTTTAATATGAGCACAGAAATGTATTGTAATACTGGAAATAACAGATATACTAAACAAAAATTAAAATTGAAAAAGAAAGAAAAGTATAGAAACGAAACAGCAGATTTAAACAAAAACGATGACAATACATCTTTTAGCGTACTAACGTAACAGCCTCAAGAGATTGCATCAACAGAAGTTTAAAACAATTAACATTTAAAACACATAAAAATTAATTTAGAAAGTAAAAAATCTTCAAAAAGGAAGAAATGAATGAGAAATCGAATGGCGAACTTTATCGAAGACCACTCGCCATAAAGATTCAAAATAAGACAAGATTTTCTGTCAAGGGTAAGATTATAAATCAAAAGTATACCTTTTATGGCCTGAATCCTGTCCAATATCAATATGAGAAACATTCTGAATGTTAGTATATTCTTTTGTTTAGTATATCTATTATCTGTATCTGTATTATATTAGAAATAGCTGCATATGCGCGTTTATATATAATACTAAGAATTTTTATTAATGTTTTATTAATTAATTTAATTAATTTTTAAATAATATTTTCATTAAAATTTAGTCAATTTATAACTGTAATACTGGAAACTACGTTTTTAAACGATGACGGATAACAGAAACTGGTGGTGCATTATGTGCTGGTGTGAATCTGAGAATGAAAAATTACTTTTTGCTTTAATTGTGCTTGAGGAAATTGGTGTTCCAACCTAGGAGACCAGTTTCCTTAATTGGACCTATGACCCATTTTTTAATCTATCTTTCCCTTACTTTAATAAGTTTTTCATCAAAGATCTCAAAGTTTTGAAGAAAAATAAATCATGGAAAAAAGTTCAACTACTTGTTTCTCATCAAAATTTCTTCTGTGTCTATATACATTAAAGAAATTTACAAAATGGTCCAAATTCGTCAAACTTCCTCTATTCTCTTTTCATACTTCTGATTCTTCCTTATGGTTTATTCCTTATTGTATTGTTTCCTTATCTTATTGTATTGAGGTATTGTTTCCTTCTGGAAAATTTAATAGGTTTCTAAACATTAAAAGAAATTGAAACTAGATTACATATTTTGTGTTACATTTAAGGTATCCGACTGGTTTAAAATCGTTATCGAAATTATCAAAAAAATCGAAATTATCAAAAAAACATTTTATGACTTAATTTTGTAGCCTGTTTAATAAGCTTCCTAAAACTGTCTCACTTTTTACTTTACGTGAATTACAAAAGGAGTTACAGCTGTTTTATTGCCGAACTGTAAGCATTATTTTAAGTTGCATGAAAACTTTAAATGCGTTTTCTTCTTCTTCTTTAAGAGCGTAACAACCTGTTGCAGGTCTTAGCTGCCTCGGCAGCACGCTTCTTCCAACTCAGACGATCCAAAGCAACTCTTTGCCAGTTTTTTATTTTCAAA
>BGPR01053042.1:0-10484 GCA_013235015.1 Araneus ventricosus | reverse complement strand
TAATTTTAAAATTGCATCATATTTTAAAGTTTATTCTCAAGTTAAATTTGTTAATATAATGAGTTTTAAAATTAAATTTATTGTTTAATTTATTAATTATAATTTAGTATAGTATATATAATCTAATTTAGTTATAAAATTTTCTCTATAAATGCGGAACTGTATTTCGGATATAGCTCGCTTTTCGTACCCTAGGCATTATTGCTATGACATTGAAATTAGTAAGCAATTAGTTATTTTCTTGTTCTTATCTTGAAATATTTTGGATATTTACTTCTATACTTTTGTTTTTTCCAACAATTGGCTTTCGCAGAAGATTAGACGACATAATCGGTTCCTAAGATCGATTGGCATTTGATTGTTGGAATTTCAATTCTGGATTGTCTTTTTCATAGTAATAGTTTATAATCTAATTTTCTTCATGTAATTCATTGTATGATTATTAATTAGGCAACAATATATTTATATTTAATTTTAATTATTGGTTTAATAGGTATATATACTGAAAATGTTATTTGAATTTCAATTGCTTGTAAAATATTTAACTATATATATATATATATATATATATATATATATATAAAATAAGAAACAATCATAACAGAATTGTAAAAGTAACAAAATCAACATAAATATTCATAATTCATAAAATATAAAGAAAAAAAATCTGCGGAAAGAGAGTTCCGAGAGTTCTTATGGGAAGAAAATAAACAAAAGGGGAAGATAATATAAAACGCAACGAATGCGCGCACAATAATGCTGCAATTCAAGAAGATTTGTGGAAAATATCAATGTTAGCATGATGAGCATCTATACGCTTTTACCGATAAACTACAGTCTTTCCATTTAAATTTAACATTTGATTGATTTTCATGACATTTATATATATATATATATATATATATATATATATATATATATAATATCATGGTTTCGGCGAAGTATAAACAAGCTTTTCCAAAGAAGACAGTAATCGTTGACACGAGCGCTGAAGAGTTTATTTTATTAAATTTATAGGTTTCGGCTGATTTGTGGGTAATTTAGAGAAATACAGAAAAAAATAGGAAAATTAGTGGAATATTTAGAGAAATCCAATAGCGATGCCAATAGCGATGCGGGAAAGAGGACAGAGATTTGTCATTGGGGAAACTGTTTCATCCCCCGACAAATCACCAAAAACTTAACCTTTCGACCACGCCTCGGAGGGCAGGGTCAAAGGTGTTTTTAAACTGGAACTCTGGAGAGAAGAGGGAGATCATCGAGAGATCGATTAGAGATCGCTTGGAGATTCGAGATAAAATTCTCGTGATTGAGAATTTTGAAGGCAGCTCTCAGTCGGAGAAGCTATTGGATCGGGCCTTGTCCCGTGAACCGTTAAGCCAACCTTTGGCTGATTAAAGCTCGTCGCGAGCTGGAAAGCACCTGAGGAATTCTTAGGAATTCGTCTCGAAGTGAACGTGCCATACTTCACTGCAATTTACCTTCTTCGGTAATCGGTATAACTCGTTAGTGGTTATACATCAATATTTGAGCGGTCTAATCCCTCAAATCACTCTTCCGGCCATCGGACTTTGTACTCGCCTTGAGTAGAACTTTTCAATTCACGTACAAGTAGATTCATAACAAATCTGCGATTGAATCCAGATTTAGCTTTGACTTTGTTTACGCAATCTCGTTCTGAGTTAAGCAGAATTGATTTATGTCGATATTAATTTGGACATTCTTGTATATAATCAATTAATCAAGAATCTTTAATTAAAAATTAATATCCTGATATTGCTGTGTCTGGTGAAATCTTTCATAGTTTAGTATCACTGAGCTAAGACCCTACAGTGCCTTCGTTGCACTTCTTTGGAACTTGAGAATCATTGCCCCGTAAGATAATTCTTCATTCGAGGAAAAAGTCACATGGGGCGAGATCAGGGGTATAAATTGGTGGTGGAAGTACCGGAATTTGATGTTTCGACAGGTAATTTGAACCGAAAGGGTCAACTGAGCTGGCTGCTGAGTTTACACACTAAATTCAATTGAGCGATTTTTGGACTCCAAAAGGGAGCGAATGAAAAAATTCTCTTTTTCGATCTCTTAGTACGAAAAATCGCTCTTTAAAACACTTTTATCGCCGCAAACCAGTTCCCACTTCCTGTCCGTCAGAAAACAGATCACGGAAGCGGAATTCTCCTTTCTAGTTCGATCCTTTACGGAGTGTTTTCTAATTACTGTTTCACTCACGAGGGGGTGTCTGAGAAATCATTGGTTAATATCATCACGTGACCTTTCCTTATCTCTCTTTCTACTAGACCCGACAACATCAGCCGACATTTTGTTTTATTTTACCTCGCGTCCTTCATACACCATAACAGAGGAAGCATTTTGGAGCCAAAAAAGATTATTAAATCTTTTTAATTAACAACATCGATCCGGAAGGTGGATAGAAGCATTATGATGGGTAAGTAACCTTTTCAAATTCTAAAATTGCACTTTAAAGGATTTCATAGATCAGATATTTTTCTGACACCGCTTCACGACAAATCCTCTATCGACTGTGTGCAAAGATTATTAGTAGCTTAACTTCACAATACTCTTTGTGAATTCGTCATTATTTTAATATTTTTCTATTGGAAATTAATAATGAGTCTGATTTTCTAATATGGCAATAACCCCACGTTACGCGATTTTTTTTTTTTTTGCATCGATCGAGTTTAAAAATTGTATTAATTAAACAGATAGTAAAATAAATCAATACTGTTTATTAATTTTTCATTATTTTAATATTTTGGACATTGTTTAATAATTATAAAGTATCTGCAGTTTTTATAAATATTTTTTTGATTTATGTGTTTATTTTGCTTGGATAAAATGTGTGCTCATCAGAATTAACTTCCATTAATAAATATTTGAACATCTTGGGGGAATTTTAATTTGCCTGTCCATAAAGTGCTTGTGTTTTGGGAGGCTATTTTAATGGAAGTTTAGTTAATAAATTATATCTATTGCATATAATATAATTAAAATTACATTTATGCACATTCTGCAAAAACTTTGTTAAATGACCTAATTCCATTCTGAACATATGATCCTTGACATATAACATATCCCTGACATATGTTATACTTGAATGCAAATTTGAAAATTCCTGAGACATTAAAGATAATAAGAGTAAAAATAATAAGACATCTTCATCCAGAATACATTGTTTTGACACTTTATTTTTAGAAAATTATTTATCATTACAGATTATCCATTAGAAAGTTAAGGAAGAAATTTAAAAAAAATGAAAATTAATTTCATCCCCTGTCATATTAATCACACTTATTTTTATTTTTAATTTAATGTATATGTAAATTTGGTTTCAGCTGTGAATGCATGTTGATGATCCCCGAAGGTCAGCAGAACTATATCAGGTCCATGAGCTTGTACACCCTAAAGAAATCCAAAATCAATAGAGGATCCTTTTTGGAAAGCCCCAGTTCGAGAACCCTGATACCAGTGATGCACCGGGTATGCATGTTTTAAATGTGTTTTGAAGTGCAACTTTGGGAGAAAAAAGATTGCAAAATTTAATTTGCCTGTCCACAAAATGCTTGTGTTTTGTCAGACTAATCTAATGAAAATTTAATTATCTAACTTATATCTAATACATATAATATAATTAACATTATATCTATGCACATTCTGCAAAACTTTGACCTAATTCCCTTCTGAACATATCCTTGACATATATTATACTTGAATGCAAATTTTAAAATTCCTGAGACATTAAAAATAATAAGAGATATCTTCATCTTAAATCCTACATAGTTTTATGCCACTTTATTTTTTCGAAAATTATTTAACATTGTAGATTATCCATTAGAAAGTTCAGGAAGAAATTTAAAATAATAAAAATTATCTTTAACCAATGTATTAATCACACTTATTTTTATCACTTATTATATTTTTTATATATACATTTTTAGAATGTTAATGAGAATTTCTTAATCAATCTGGATTTCTTATAGATTTACTTTCCATTAAGATTATTAAAATTTTTAAAAGTTTTGTTTCTTATTGATGTACCAATTACCTAACTGATCAGGTCATTTATAAGCATAAAACTAGTTATTATTATTATTATTAATTGTGCATTGGGATGAGTGTTTTTAGTTTTAATTTTTCCACTATTGGAATATTGGGGGGTGGGGAATAGATTATTTGGGTACAATTAGCTTTTTCCATTTCTCTCGCATCTTCATACTTCCCTATAAGAATGTACTCTAGATGTTGAACTCAGTGCTGTAGGGTAAATATCTTTATATATTTTAAGAAATTTGATTTTTTTTATTGATTTTAGGCTATGCTATTTAATCGACACTGACATTTATAAAATGCATGGATGACTTGTTTCAAATGCCAAAAAATTGTTACAGATAGATTCTCTGAAGAAGTAGATAGTAAGACTGAATAAATAAAATTGTTTTTTTTTCATTGTAGATTAGTAATGAATTTGCTTTAGAAAGTTATATAATGCATAACTTCTTTTCTAAATATGATTGTTTTTTCATAGAAATATAACTGTGTTTATGTGAACTAATTAAAAAAGAAATATAACTGTGTTTATGTGAACTAATTAAAAATTATCATATGTTTAGGAAAATCCATCTATTAGTGACATCCATCTATTTAATATAGCTGCAAATGCTTTGCAACTTATTCTAAAAAAATTGCACAATTTTTTATGAATATTTTTATTTTTCTCATTCATAAAGAGTTAACTTTTGCTTTAGTTTAAAATTTTGCAAGCCATTGCTTGGTTACTAACTAAAGATTCTTACTGTAACTTTTATATAACAGGTATCTAACGTTAACAGAGGTCCTATGATATACTTCAAAACAAAAAGCTAAATATTGTTTAAAAATTTGCAAATATGTGTGCGAAACAAATGGATGTGTGTCTCATCTTAAAAATGACAACAATCAATAGAATGGTGTGGGGAGTATGTGTCAAGACCTAATTCCATAATTTCTTCAAACAGTTTATTCAAAACCTTTTTTACTGTTCTGTATGTGAGAATAATTAAACTACTAGTTTGTGCAAGACATTTACAGCAAATTTTTAACTTTAAATGTTTATATGGAAACAAAAACTAATTGTTAAAAAATTCTGTTTGAACAATGTCCTTCACTATGTTACAGAAATTTTTCTTTAATTAAATAATTTATTTAGCAGGTTTCAGGAAATCAGTGGTTCAAATTCCCCTCTTATGCCCTATTCAGATACATTGGGCTAAACATTTTTCAGTCATTATTGTTTAAAATGAATTATTTTAAAAGCTATGGTTAAATTATGCATTTAACTTTTTTTCTGTGGAATGAAAAAAATTCTTAACAATTTAAAAGGAATATTTTCAATATTTTTTCTAATTCAAATTCTTTCTTCGATTTATAGGTGAATGGTTGCTCGCGCCGACATCTTGAATTTCACCCCCTTTTTAATTTTTCCTGAATTCGCTACAAATATATACTTTTATTTTTCTTCTAGCTTTAATAGTTTCGAGATAAGCGTCTCAAAGTTTTGCCGCCATCTTATTATTATTATTTTTATTTAAAAACCACACCGGTCCGAAAGAGTGTAAGGCCATTAGCAGACCAGTGACGCCATCTTGGATTTCATCTCCTTTTTTAGTTTTTCTTGAATATATCGAAAATTATTTAATTTTCAAATCACATATGATTTAACAAATTAAAGAGCGTACCATTCCCTACAAATGCATGACTTTTAGGGATTGCAATCCGTCTACCGGATCCGGTGCCAGTTTGCCGGATTCGATCACCGGATCCGGTAAATTAAAAAAAAAAAATACATGAAGCCGATTTCTTGAAAAAAGACTCGCGTTGTTGCAAGAGTAGGTACTTAAATGCGTGGTGTGTACGAGACGTTCGACGCTCACTCACCCGCTTCACATATAGACATTCTTATTGTTCAATTGATAGATGAATTATGTTTATGTTGCATTTACGAGTACGAGAATGATTTAAGTAGATAATTAGACTTAGAAATGAATTGAGTAACTATCCATATTTCTGATTTTTCTTTATAATACGTCTTTCTACTTACATAGTGACCGAAATAACGTTTTAAATTGTAAGTATGTACCTATTTGTGTTGCATTGCAGGTACTAGTCTAAAGTTCTAAAATAAACATGCCACTTTTGAAACCAATTCAAAATGAAATCAGGAATATTAATATACTTACAGAATAAAAAAAATATGATGATGAAACAAGACGAACTGATGATACATTTACTATGCCGAAAAAAAAAGTTGCAAGAATAGAAATGAAAAATATCTTAGAAAGAGTTGTTCAAAATGATAGCTTTAAAGAAAACGTAGATAATACAGTAGAAAATAACTCAGATTCATCGTCATTGAAAAGTGATTTGACATTACAGAAAGAATTACAGATGCAAATCCAGCAAGATATGAAAACCTAGAGCATAAATACCAAAAAAAAGAGAAAGTTTATGAGAAAACATTAAGAAAGGAAATGACTGCATGTGAAAGTGAAGGAGTTCGAGGAAAATACTTGTCTTCTATTCATGAGTATTTGTTGACAATAAAACCAACAAGTGTAGAAGCAGAAAGGGCTTTCTAGGCTGCTGGTTATATTTGTAGCTCTGTAAGAAGTCGATTGACAGATGACACAATTAACACTTTTTGTTTCCTACGATAATTTTTTCAAAACCAAAGTTAGTTTTTTTTAATTGTTTTACTTAAAATAATAATTTAAAGTAAGTAAGTATATTTAAAAATACGAAGAAGTTTTAAACTAGTTATTGTATAATTGTGCCATTGATTTAACAGATTCATGATGACTGTCATAATTATAAGAATGAGACTGCTTGGCGTGTCTAAAATACCTAATTATTGTGATCTCAGTTGATAAGCTTGATTTAGTTAGATTTAATATAAGTTACTTACATAATATAAGTTACATTACAAGTTATCATTGATGTCATTTGTGAAATCTAGTAAGTGAGACTGAACTTAACCGCCGGTCATTATCTAATTATTACTAAACTAATTAACAATTACAATTTAACGAGTTACACTGTACTAAGTTTTTATTGTTGATTCATACTGCTGAAAGATTTCCACCTATTTTCCAAACACGTAAAGCAAAATTGCTCTCAGATAAACTCGACGGTAAATGTTATTTCGAAGAAAGAAAAACTTGACAAACTGTTTATGTATCAAATCCCAAAATAAAATAAAAGGATAAACGGAAGGACGCTATTTATTTGTTTTCTAGATCTTTGACGAAAAAATAAGTTCCTACACTGTCGCATTTTTGTTTAAGTTAATGCTTAGATCTCCGATTCAAAGCTTTTGATATCTTAAAAAAAATGTTCACAATATAAATCACGTTTTGCGACATTATGATATAATAAAAAGATTCTTCAACATGAGTAAGAAAAAATAACTCCAAGTCATCTTCATTTAAAACATTTTTGTAAATGTTGTAAATAAACATACTTATGAAATTTTCTTTCTGTTTATCATTGATTAATGTTATGTTGTTGTTGCCGCTTTGTTTCGTTACAGAAGTTATTTCGAAGGCAGAAGAACAGAAGTTATTTCGTTAGTGCTACAGAATTTGTGGGCAATACTTTGAGGGACATATGAGCGCAAGCGACCCGTTGAGACACCAACACAAGAAACGGGCATGAAAGGAAACGAATTGTTTCTTTGTAGCATCAGTGAGAAGACTTTTTCGCAGCAGTGCTTAGTGATACTCAAAATTGCACACACATGGGAAGCGTCGGTTTCAAAGCGTGCTTTACAAATGGACTCCATTAACAATATGAGCCCTATCCCACCTCAAACCGCCCGTCCGACAGAAGCCGGTCTCGTGCGGTTTCGGGTGACTGTGTGAATTTTTTAGGGAAAATGTAGTTATTTCTTTGTTCACAACTGATCGGGCAACCATAGGTGTCGACCTCCTGGAATTTCTGTAAAGAACGTGACGATTCCATTCTGTTTTTGTGAGCTCCAGGTTTTGAGGGAATGGAATTCTTACTCTAGCCGGGTTCAGAGAGTTAAGGATCTCATCGCTTGAATATTCGTTGTGGCTGCGTGTGCAAGAAAGGGTCTAGCATCTTTCAAACTGTACTCCAATTCCATCCACGCACATCCTTCCTGTTGACTGACGCAATTTTGAGCTATTATTGTGACATGCGGAAGCAAAGTTTCGACTGCACAATTGCACGCAGCCTAGCATAAATAAGGTATCTGAGAATTACTTCATTCAATACCCATGAGAGCTGACTCAACCTTAAGGTTTTAGAGTGCAGGTTGAAATGTCGCCACTTAGTGGTTTCAGCGCTAGCTTAAACTTTTACCAAGAAAGAGATCGACTATCTTGAAAAGAAAGCTAAAAAGATGCTGCAACAGCTCGTCGATTTAAATCAGTGTCGCCCTTAATATGAATGCAGAAATAATAACTGCGGTAGAAAATCTGCGAATTTTAGAAAGGAGAAAAACGAGGTGTAACCGAATCTTTGCATCGTATAAACGAAAAACTGGGCCATGACAAATTACACTGGTTACGAATGAATCGGGACTGTGATGAAATGACGTATAAATGTAAACGACGTATAAATGAGAAAAATATCAACGGTGTTTTACTGAATATTAATAATATGGATTAACGTTATCTTAAATAATTTTGGGAAAAAAATTCTGTTAGTTACGGATTAGACTTTTGTCTGCATTATTTCATTCATCTCCCACATCCCACGTCGAATGTCCACAATACTGCAAACCTTTGTTTACTGGGACAAAAAAAACAATAATAGATTATTTCAATCGCCATTTCACTCAGTGAACCCCCCAAAATGATTTTCTTATCAAACGAGATGAACCGTACAGTTCGTCCAACTCCGAGGTAGAAAAACCATTCCGCCGCAAATTACGGCGCAAGTCCGCGTTCTCTTCGATAAATTACGAGACATCGTTCAACCCGTTGCGGACGGACGCATTCCCCGTCGGAAGAAAACGCAAGATAATTGATTGTTTGAGTTACAGAAGCAAGGGAAAGAAAAACCCAACTAAAAAAAAAGAAGCCAACTAAATCATTCGGTTTCAGCGGGAAATAAAAAACACGGGGAGGGCAGGGCAGATAAGGGAGGGGGGTGCGTGAGCGTCAATCAAAATGGCTCCTGTGTTTGGCGGCGTTTTTCATCCGTCCACGTGGCTCACGTCTTTCCGCCATAAATCATCACCAGCCCCTCTCATCGCCCGAACAAATTTCCCGACCATAAAAGCGTGGCGCCACCTACCGGCAGAACAAACGGAATTCTCTTGCTTCTTGTTACGATTCTCTCTCTCTCTACTTTTTTTTTATTACGTTCTTTTTTTTGAACCGTTCGAAATGGTTTCCTTTTTCTTTTGCCATTTTTATGCTTTTTAGTAAGGGAGTAAAGATTTTCTTTTTTTTTTTTTTCCGTCCGCGGAGCATAAAAAAAATCGTCTGAAGAAGGAGCCAGGCAAAGCGGTGGGATTTGTTCTTTTCTGTTTTGTTTTTATTCATACGTGGGGAGAATTATAGCATCCTTGAATAGCCTTGTTGACAAAATCTTCATTTTTTATTTACTTATTTTGTGTTCGTTTTTTCTCTCCTCCCGTCGTTTTGAAGCAATTAGCTCGGTTTTTGGGAAAAAAGGTGTTGCAAGAAAATTCGCCCTAGAATATCCTGCCTAATAAAATCATCGCGTAAGTGTAGGAAATCACTATTTTCGAACCACTCTAGTATATTAAAATTTACCATTGCTTTTTTAAATCACCCCAACTAATAGAAGCGGGGTTCTTTAACTTTCAAATGGTAAGATGAAACTGGAAAATCTCGAGCTGCACGTAAAACGGAACATCTTTCGCTATGATCCTCAGACGAAACTCAGTTTCAATAAATAAAAAGACAATGAAAAAAAGGAGAAATTTTATTTTTGTTTCAGTTTCAGTACTGTTTCTTTCTTTCAAATGAATTTTATTATTCTCCTCGGAAATATTTTTAAAATCAATTCCTTACTTCTCGTCATGAAGAGTTCCATATTGCTCAAATTGCTAATACGTAATTAAGGTAATAATCGATCTGTTTTAAGCAATCTGGCTTTTGCCGTTTTGATATAAATACTAATACTTAACGTGAGAGTTGCAGTTAGGGTGATATATATAGTTCATCTGGTTTTCTCGGATAACAAACCCAGTTTACTGAAACAAAATGTAGACTCGAAGGAAGTATATCGATTTCAGAAATGTATTTCAAAACCCATGATGCACATGCAAATGCAATATGGATTTGGAAATAAAAACTAGGTAACAACTGGAATTTTAAACTGGGTAATTTCATTAATCAAATTATTTTTGAAACTGGCACAATTAAGATATATATTTTTTCCCTTAGAACAGGCCGTTTGCAGAAACAAACCGATAGGTATATAAAAAA
>BGPR01053039.1:0-10485 GCA_013235015.1 Araneus ventricosus | reverse complement strand
GCATGTCAACCCTCCTTAGGAAACGTATGAAAGCTCGAGGCTTTTTTTAAAAAATATTTTTCAATTGCTCAATTAAGCTCGATAAAAAATAAGTCATGTGTGATAATAGAGTTAATTTTTTTCAAGTGCTTTACTTAAGAACTGAATTATTTTACAGTTATTCCGCTTCTTTTTTTAAATACGAAATTATTTAGAATGCTTTATGATTATTGGACGTAAATGAGCAATTTATATGACACATTTGTGCAATGTTTCTGCTTTAGATCGAAAGATAACACGGATTTCAATATCCCGAATTCTAAATATTGAGTTTTTGAAAATTTATGCCGACGACAATCAAAATTTTATTAAAAATATATCATGGAAAAAAGATGCTACCTAACTGAGAAATGAAAACTCTACTAAATAGGATTTCAGCTAATCAATGAAAATATTTCCATTTTTATTGCACAGAAATAATAATTCAGCAACATGATGTTACATATCAGATAACGAAAAGAAATTCTTATTCACATCTGCAGATTATTATATGGCTGTACTACCTAACAAGAATTAAAAATTGTAAGAACAGTGAATTATGGAATTTATTCTTATTGTATGCTGGGTATCAATTAATCGACATCAGTATATCGGTGTGATTGATTGTAAATTCATTGTGAAGTTATAGTATAGAAATTTTAAAAGTTATAGAATTATAGTGTAGTATTTTAAACAATATCTATTTTTCATACTTTTTTCAAATTAAATGTGTTAAAACAATAAACATTAACTCTGAGGTATCGCATTTATAAGTGAAACTTCAGAATTTTAAATCAACGCATGAGTATTCTTTATCATCCTATAGAAGTTATCAAGGTGGACTAATTTACATTGAAAACAACAGATATGTGTTATACTAACAAAATGTTCAAAATATGAAAAAATGAGGTATGCTGTCTTTTTCAAACAGCCGCAAATGTTAAAGGCGTAGGACTACTTTACTCGCGTGACTCTTTTCGGATTTTAAAATATTTTGTATTTTTTTTCTGTTGTTGCCGTTTAGCTCTAAAATAAGACATTATTTATGCTTTTAACATATGTAGTTACTGAGACATAGAGGATCGCGTAACCAATTCATGCGTATTTTTGCCCAACTTTGCGACTCAGTAGTCGCTGAACTACAATTCCGATTTTCAATTTGTTTGTTGTACCTTCTGTTGTTACCCTCTATCTCTAAAATAAGACATTATTTATTTTTTTAACATATGTAGTTACCGAGATATAGAGGATCTCCCATATAACGTTTTTTGTGGAGTTTCGGCTTGTGAATCAAATTATTTCCCGAAACAACAATGGGAGGAACATAGTCCTACGTTAAAACATTTGCAAAATTATTTCTCCTCAATTAATCTGCCTTTACCTTTACTGGTTGGAAAAACATATGCAAAAAGAACTGATTCTTGTCTGACATTGCATTGGATATCTCGTCATAAACTGTGAAATATCTTTATTTATTGTGATACTGAAAATAAATTTGCTTTGCTTCGTAAATAATGCGTTAAAATTTCAGCAATTAGAAACATAAGTATCAATAAGTGAATAATATTTTTAAACGATATTTCATTTCTTTAGAAACTAATTCTGCATCTTCTTAATGAAAAAAAAATTATAATGCAAGTAAGGCATTGTCCAGCTTTGTAGAAAATTTCAACATCTTACTCTGAAATTAATAAAATATTCGTATTTACTCAAATATATATATATATGTTATACTCAAATATATCATCGGTTCAAATGAATATGAAATATCTCATTCATATCTAATTATATATCACATAACAACGAAAAAAGGAAGATTAAAATATTATGTTCTGATAAAAGGATTTGCTGAGTTTTGAAATCGTATCGCATTGGCAATGTTATTAAAAGCTTCAAGTAAATAAAATATAAATATAACAGGTCTGGTCAAACTTAGTACTAAATACTAATACTGCAAATTGCAGTCTTTTTACTAGAAAAACAGCTTCCATTAAAAATTACCTTTAATAATTAGTTCCGATAGTCTTTTATTCAAAGGATAAAAATTTCCCATTTTCTAACAATCGAAGGTTAAATTTCCTTTACGTAGTTAAAAACTAGTTTTCCGTATTTTAAATCATTATAAAGGAAATTTGCCTCTTCACCTCTTTCTGATGAAAATCGAATTCAATTTCATCAAGAATCTCTTGAATGCATAAGAAGTGAATTATTTAAGGCAATTTCAGCCTCGTAAAAAATTGCTTAAGATTCCCAATGGGCAAGAAAATTTCTTTGGTATGCATATATCTTTCAACGAATCCCCTGCAAAAAAGTCTTGGCCTTACAAAAACTGTAGATATTCAAAGAATAGTTCTTTAGTATGTCTCTTAACAAGTCCGTTGAATCTAAGACGACGAAAAAAAATCATTTTTTTTATTTAAACAAAAAATAGCTAACTTGCAAAAGAATGTGTATTATCTATGAGAGTTTTTTTCCCCTATTAACGATATACGAACAGTGTATTTCGAAGTTCTGAAAAGGGGCTTTTTAAAATAACCATTTTTCTTTAATTTTCCCCATCTCATGTATCTCATTATTATTGGTCCAGATTTGCCTTTAAAGAAATGCGAACTTCTTATCCTGTAACTACGCTAAATTATTTTTTATTCGAATCCCATTCGTTTTTTCAATTATTATTTTTAAATTACTGATGAGGTGTTGTAGTGTGTCGTCATGGTTACCTCTTCTTTTCGTTGACTTGACAGCATTGAATTCTAAAGAAATTACCTCCATCAAGGTAACATTGCTGGAATTAGAGCATACTTACCTTTTCAACTTCAATGGATAATTGTTCTGCTTTTTATTGGAAAAAATCTTCAAAAGGTTCCAATAAAATCGTTAACTTTTTCTGAATTTTAAACGTTAAAATTTGCATTTTTTGAGACAGATAAATAACTGTTCATCTTGACTGAGTTCTGTTTTGTGGTTTTTTTCTATTGTAAAAAAGAAATTTAAATGCAGTTACTTTTTATACATGCGTTTAAATTGGAATAATGACTTCTTTTCTCAGAAGAATTATTTATTCGATTCCCTTAAAGAAATAGCTATGCAATATCTGCCTCTATACGGTGGCAAGAAAATTATAATATGAAATAAGTTTAGCTTTGAGAGATTGATGACAACTAGTGATGCCGATGCCAATAACATGTTTTTATTTCAATTGATAATCTTGTATTAATTAAGCATCTTTCTGTGCTTAAAGATGAAATAAAATATTATTTAATCTATGCTAGTTATTTTCGTTCTCTTAATTTAACAAGTTTTTTCCCCTTTTTTCTCAATGGTATAATGGTATCTTTTATAAGACCATGTTAAGTATGTTTACCACCAATTTCATCAATTTTTAAATGCATTTTTTCAATTCCTACTATTAGTTCACACTCTCCCTATATATATATATATATATATATATATATATATATATTTATATACCTTGTTCAAATTTTGCAATCGATTTTAAACTAACTTCCTGATGAGCTGGAGACTTTAAGCATAGCTCAGAACTAGATGACAATGTAATATTGATTCGCTTTCTTGTGTGTCTGTCTGTCATTTCATATTTTGCATGACGCATGCGCAGTACGTTTTTCATTATACCTCGAAAACTATTAACATTACAGACTTGGTTCTTGGGTATATGGATGACCCATGGGATCATCGAAGCACTTCCATATTTTAGCCATATCTTTGCGCATGCGCAGTACATTTTTCATTATACCTCAAGAACTATTAACATTACAGAATTGGTTCTTGGGTATATGGATGGCCCATGGGATCATCGAAGCACCTCCATATTTCAGCCATATCTTTGCGCATGCGCAGTACATTTTTCATTATATCTCGAATCACCTAAGTAGGAATTGACTTTAACATTTTTTTTATATTACTTGTTTAAGGTTCAGATAAGTTCTCGACAAATTTTTTGATGAAACAAAAAGCTAGATGTTCCAATTTCTTTTCTCAAACCATAACGAAGTGTCTGGACTTGATAATTAATTTTGCTACTCAATAATTAATTAACAAAAATTAATGTCATCGATTACTCTAAACGAATTTCTTTTCTTAAAAGAACTTTAATCCCAAAGCTATTTTATTATAACACTACTAGAAAAAAATTGCCCTTTAAAGGGTTAACTATTGTATAAAAGTGAAAATACGCACAATATTTTACTGAAGTTGAAATTCAAAGTAATGAAAATTAACACATCTATTAAAAAACAAAAATTATTGCATGTAGATCTTTTTCCTTTATGATTAGAAATTTCGAATTCATTTTTCTCAACCGTGATATAATATAAGTATTATAATTTAATACTTTTATTATCCTGAATTCGTGTTGAATTCTTATTTTCATGACTTGCCTTTAATTTTTTAAATACATTTCTATTGATTTGTAATTAGATAATAAGGAAATAACCAACATCTCTAATAGTTTTTTCTTGCCAAGAAAGTCCGATTCCTTTGAATATGATGAAAATCAAATCACTACTAATTTCTTATGGTGTTTTATTTTTACTGAATTATATGTAAATATATCAACACATGAATATTAATTTATTTTAGCCTTTAGTTTTCTAATTTGTAAGAAAAAATATTAACCATAAAACAATCATTCAATGAGTAAATTACGTAGAAAAAATTTATACCATTAAAGCTAGGAGAAGATATAAAATAAAAAATCAATAATGGCCAAACCACAAGCTCAATAGTCTTTTGTTATAAACACTAACTGCCAAATTAATTTTATTAATTCTTCAATTGAATTTATTTAACCCATTCCTTTAAAACATACGAAATTACCATTCCTTTTAATAAAAATGAACCCCTTAATAATAAAATATTTTCGTTGGCCATAAAAATGTATTAAATATTTAGCATAATTATATTGTAATTAGAAATAATTTATGCAAAATTATTTTATAACAAGAGTAAAGGTTAAATCTTAATCCTTTTATTAAGTTACTTAAGGATATTGCAAAATATTTTGGTACAAAAAAGTACATAATTCATATTTCTGAAATTATAATGAAATTATTCGGCTAATATATCAGTAGCCATTGAAAAATACGTTGCATGGCAGAAAGTAATAGATTAAATATTAACCCTCTCACATCGAGCGAGGTGGTCCCGAGCAGTCTAGAAATTTCGACTAAACATCGACGAAAACCGGTCTGAGGCGGTTTGCTTCTTTTCAGGGTAGGATAAGATATTTGTAAACGACTAATAACTATTAAATATTATTTTATCATTTTCAATGCATAAGTATCTCTAGTTTCTATGGATATAAGAAATAAAGGTAAGAATTGAGTTAAACTAATTAAACTTCAGAGTAAGTCGGATAATTTTTAAGTGCGATAAACTTAAATACGATTAATAGAATATAATTTATTAGGCACTAAATATAAGAAAAGCAGAAGCTGGAAAGATATAAAGCATGGAAAACCATATTCTTAAACATATTGTAGCTTTTCAACATATTGCAATTTTTTTTTAATTTAAAATATTTGATTTATATTTTTAAAATTATATAATAATATAAAGACTATTGATATATTAGCTGAATAATTTCATTATAATTTCAAAAATAAAAATCCTTTCCTTTTTTGTACCAAATCATTTTGCAATGTCCTTAAGTGACTTAAAAGGATTAAGATTTAACCTTTACTCTTGTTATAAAGGAGTTTTGCATATATCATTGCGAATTACATTATAATTATGCTAAATATTTAATATATTTTTAAGGCCAGAGTAAATATTTTATTATTAAGGGGTTCATTTTTAATAAAAGGAATGGTAATTTCGCATGTTTTAAAGGAATAGCTTTAATAAATTCAGTTGAAGAGTTAATAAAGTTAATTTGGAAGTTAGTGTTTATAGCAAAACATTATTGAGCTTGTATTTTGGTCATTATTGATTTTTTGTTTTATATTTTATCCTATCTTTAAAGGTATTAAGATTTAAACCTGCTTTCGTCGATGTAAAGGCGAAATTTCTAGACTGCCCCGGACCCCCTCGCTCGATGTGAGAGGGTTAATATTTAATCTATTACTTTTTGCCACACAACGTATTTTTTCAATATTTTCAGTTGGTGTTTAAGATACACATCATGTAATCATCTTTAAATCTAATGAGAACTGTTAGAATAGAGTATTCGCACATTACATCACTAAGTTTCAGAAACCTCGCGCCTTTTGAGCTGATTGGTTGTCGTATTAATGTCTTCTATTCGCTGTTTCAATGTATCATTACGAATCCCCATTGGCTGCCTTTCTATCTTTTCAATCCTCTTGAAAATCTATATATATGAGTGACTTTCATTTTATCTTCACTGTGATTCTGCTTTTCATGTATGATAGACCATGCTGTAAATAAAACCTGCTTTATTCGATCCAAAGGACTCTGATGAATCTTTTAGCACAGGCATTTTCCACAAAATGAAGTGGTTATAAATCTAACAAGAACAATGCAACATTTCATTACATTTACTATCGAGAACATTGTGAATCAGATCAATGTCAAATAATATTTCAACATTTGAAAAAAGAAATAAGAATATTTCATTACCATATATATTTTGGACGCACAGTATGCTTTTCAATACTTTCAGTCAGCGTTTAAAATAGACATTGCCTGCATTTGAAGTCAATGTAGAAAACATTTCCCTTGAAAGCAACAACAGCCATCAAACCCGAAGAATAAAAGAATCGAAAAACGCAGCCAAGCTTCTCACCGAAGGAAAGCACGCGCTTTTCCAAGGAAAAAAAATCCTCAGTTGAATACATTTCGCATCTTCAAATCACCACTCTTCCCTGCTTCCATCAGGCCAAATCCCAGGCGTCGCGAGAATACCCATTTCTTAAGGATTCTGGGGCGATTCCGCTAGCTTAGTCTTTATCCCACAATCGGTGATGCAATTTTGTGGCTTTTATATCTCTACCCGGATATTGTAAGCGAGGGACGCCGATCGCTTTAAAGAATATGACGGCATTCCAGGTTAATATCCGTGCTACAGAAAACGCTATTCGATATTTTGAGAGTGGGTAAAGAAACACATTCGAATATTTTGCGCCGCGCCTTAAGAAGTATTGCAAAAAATGTGCCCTGTCTACGGTTATGGGAACGTGTGTCATGTTGATTGTCTGTGGAAATGTAAATGTAGCTTCTTTCGTAATTGCTTCTGGTGGCACAATAAATGTAAAATGTGTTTCATATTAGCTTTAACGTTTCATTTGGAATAATTTATTTTAAGTTCTCTGGTATCGTCCATTTCTGATTCAAATTCCGAAATTGATCGGCAGTTGCAGCGTTATAAACTAGCCTGTTGTTAATGGACTTTTGCGGGCATCTATAATATATTCTATTGAGAATAAAATGGTAGCATGACTGAAATACGCGTCCGTTTCATTTTGCCTTTTACTTCATAAGTGTTAATTAATTTTCTTTAAAAAAATATAATTTTATTTGATTAAGTTTTTTATACCTCGTGAATACGGAATTGCGATTGAGATACTTTAACTAAATGGTCCAGGTTTCCTTAACCAAGAATAACCCAGGCGTCGAGAGAATACCCATTTCTTAAGGATTCTGGGACGATTCCTCTAACTTAGTCTTTATCCCACAATCGGTAATGCAATTTTGTGGCTTTTATATCTCTGCAGGGATATTGTATGGGAGGGACACCGATCGCTTTAAAGAATATTACGCCTCTCCAGGTTAATATGTGTGTTTTAGAAGACGCTATTCGATATTTTTATCGTGGGTAAAGAAATACATTCGAATATTTTGCAACACACATTAAGAACTATAGCAACAATTGGGCCCTGTCTGCGGTTTTGGGAACGCTGGGAATGTTGATTGTCTGTGGAAATGTAAATGTCGTTTATTTCGTTCAATAACTGCTTTTGGTGAAGCAATCGATCCAAAATGTGTTTCGTATTAAATTTACACTTTTCATTCGGCGTAATTTATTTTAAGCTCTATGGTACCTTCAATTTCCCTTTTAAAATTCAGAACTTATCGAAGGCGATAATGCTACAAACAAGCCTACTGTAATGGACTTTTACAGGCATCCGATCATTCGATATTAAAATAACAGAGCCGGTGAAATAATTTATTTTTTATTTATTGCATACATTTTAATTTATGTGCTTGATTTGTATTTTTATTATATTTCATTTTATCTTACTACGTTCCAGAAATTCTGGAACTTTTTAGATAATTTCTAAATAAAAGTAAATTATTCTATTTATCGCTGAAATAGATAAGTCGACTATGTGACTGATTAGTTATTACCGATGTCATGCTGTTCAATGCAGTAAACATACGTATAGCGTATGTGCGTAGTTCGTTATTATAGGCATTGAAAACTTTCCGTCTCGGGGAAGACCAAGTCGTGGAGGCTGTATCGCGATAAGCAGCACGTTCACAAGTCCCTCCTGTTAAATTATCTGTCAAAATATAATATTCTGGTACTTCCACAACCAATTTATTACACTGATCTTGCCTGCAGGGACCCCATGTGACCAGATAAATATGTATTTCAATCTAAAGTCTTGTGAAATCCATCAATTTAATTTTAATTGAGAATACTCAGCGATGATATTTATAAAGGGACACTGATGTTACAAGATTAAAATCTACATCCCACTGCTATTGCTGGAAAAAATGCGTAGTATAGTAAATTTAACCCTAAATGAACGATTTCTTACTTCCATAAATGCATGATCGATTTTAGTAACTATAACTTTTCCGATTATAGTCTTCTGTATTTTGATTAACACGATGTTTCAATCCTTCAAAGCCATTTTTCTTTTCATTAAACCTATGAAAGCTATACTCCAATGAATGGAGATTTATATGACTTAAATAATTAATTTGAGTATTAATTAACTGTTACATACTGTAACCTACTGAATATCACACAACTATTTAAAAGTTGTTACATTTTCACAAAAAGAGCAGAGTTTGCATTCAATGAATTCCCTCCCATGTTGGAGTCTTCGGCAATGAGGTGGGAGGCTTGTTTGCGAAAGAGGGAAGTGCTCTTCCTTCTGCTGCCTCTGGTGAACTCATCGCGCCCGAAATATCTTCCATCCACAGGGCTAAAGAAAATTCTACTTGGAAAGTCCCTCCCGTACACGAATGGTACGCTGGAAATCGTCCTGGTCTGTCTCTACGGTCCGAAGGTACAAGAACCGCGCAGACTGCATTGGCCAGACTTCGTAGTGGCCATATCAAAAGCTTGAAATTCATCGACAAAGAAAAGAAATATTCCTCTTTCCCTTGTTCCTGTCCTACTTCTCCTGCCCATGTCATTGACTGTATTGGTGCCTTTGAGAGTCTACTGTGGAGTGAGGGGAAAATGGACTTGTGGTGCTGTTAGAGCGACGTGGTATCATGGACCTGGTCTAGTATTTAGACCAGGGGGACAGAAACAACAACAACAACTATTTAAAAGCATTCCCATCGAATCAAGGAATTTGTAATCCTTATAAACATACAGGGTGATTCGAGAAGATTCCTTAAAAACTGAGGAATAGATCACCCAATAAAATTTTCCCCATAGGAACATATAAGCGGTAACGTTACTTTGGCGACCAAGAGGGCCCTCTTTGCCGAAACTGAACTGTAGAATCCATTCATAATTATTTCAGTTAGAAACGTGGCAAATGTAAAAAGGGAATGTACAGCTATTCTAACATAGCAAACCTACAGTCGGTTCATGAAGCGGCTAATGGAAGTGAACAAAGAGAATTTTTTCCTTTGCATTATCTTTATTATTATATCTTTATTATATCTTTATTATCTATCCTTATCATTATTAAGCTTTTTCAAATAGATACTTGCTCTATTATTAACTGTTTACGTAGTTGAGTCTGAATCTTTCGCAGTTAAAGACCTCAATGAATATTGAATGCGAAAATCCAGTTCGAAAGGGCACCAGATAAATTTCGTAAAATTGCTTAAATAGTTAATGATAAAGAACGCCCATGTTTGGGAAACATTTCACAATAGAACAGAAAGTCAGTTAGCCCATTTCCATTTGCTGTTTCAATCGCTAAATCAATATCAGCATTTCCAGAAAAGCTGTACAATTCTATGCTACTTTTGTCACATCTTTGACCGGAAAAAGTGCGGTTGAACTTCCCAATTCACTTGACGCCAAACCGCGTCTGTATAAGACGCACACATGACGTCTTAGTTTATTTATTCCTTTGGAAAAATGATTTCGTTTGGAATGTCTGATATACCATAGAGTGAACCGGAATCCATGTCAATCCCTCTGTATATGCAGTAAATTTTTTATCTTGGGTATTCATCGGAGTTTTAATCCCTCTGTATATGACCGTATGTCAGTAAATCCCTCTGTATATGGAGTATTTTTTTTATCTTTGGTATTCATCGGAGTTTTAATCCCTCTGCATATGA
>BGPR01053038.1:0-10485 GCA_013235015.1 Araneus ventricosus | reverse complement strand
TCATATGCAGAGGGATTAAAACTCCGATGAATACCAAAGATAAAAAAAATACTCCATATACAGAGGGATTTACTGACATACGGTCATATACAGAGGGATTAAAACTCCGATGAATACCCAAGATAAAAAATTTACTGCATATACAGAGGGATTGACATGGATTCCGGTTCACTCTATGGTATATCAGACATTCCAAACGAAATCATTTTTCCAAAGGAATAAATAAACTAAGACGTCATGTGTGCGTCTTATACAGACGCGGTTTGGCGTCAAGTGAATTGGGAAGTTCAACCGCACTTTTTCCGGTCAAAGATGTGACAAAAGTAGCATAGAATTGTACAGCTTTTCTGGAAATGCTGATATTGATTTAGCGATTGAAACAGCAAATGGAAATGGGCTAACTGACTTTCTGTTCTATTGTGAAATGTTTCCCAAACATGGGCGTTCTTTATCATTAACTATTTAAGCAATTTTACGAAATTTATCTGGTGCCCTTTCGAACTGGATTTTCGCATTCAATATTCATTGAGGTCTTTAACTGCGAAAGATTCAGACTCAACTACGTAAACAGTTAATAATAGAGCAAGTATCTATTTGAAAAAGCTTAATAATGATAAGGATAGATAATAAAGATATAATAAAGATATAATAATAAAGATAATGCAAAGGAAAAAATTCTCTTTGTTCACTTCCATTAGCCGCTTCATGAACCGACTGTAGGTTTGCTATGTTAGAATAGCTGTACATTCCCTTTTTACATTTGCCACGTTTCTAACTGAAATAATTATGAATGGATTCTACAGTTCAGTTTCGGCAAAGAGGGCCCTCTTGGTCGCCAAAGTAACGTTACCGCTTATATGTTCCTATGGGGAAAATTTTATTGGGTGATCTATTCCTCAGTTTTTAAGGAATCTTCTCGAATCACCCTGTATGTTTATAAGGATTACAAATTCCTTGATTCGATGGGAATGCTTTTAAATAGTTGTTGTTGTTGTTTCTGTCCCCCTGGTCTAAATACTAGACCAGGTCCATGATACCACGTCGCTCTAACAGCACCACAAGTCCATTTTCCCCTCACTCCACAGTAGACTCTCAAAGGCACCAATACAGTCAATGACATGGGCAGGAGAAGTAGGACAGGAACAAGGGAAAGAGGAATATTTCTTTTCTTTGTCGATGAATTTCAAGCTTTTGATATGGCCACTACGAAGTCTGGCCAATGCAGTCTGCGCGGTTCTTGTACCTTCGGACCGTAGAGACAGACCAGGACGATTTCCAGCGTACCATTCGTGTACGGGAGGGACTTTCCAAGTAGAATTTTCTTTAGCCCTGTGGATGGAAGATATTTCGGGCGCGATGAGTTCACCAGAGGCAGCAGAAGGAAGAGCACTTCCCTCTTTCGCAAACAAGCCTCCCACCTCATTGCCGAAGACTCCAACATGGGAGGGAATTCATTGAATGCAAACTCTGCTCTTTTTGTGAAAATGTAACAACTTTTAAATAGTTGTGTGATATTCAGTAGGTTACAGTATGTAACAGTTAATTAATACTCAAATTAATTATTTAAGTCATATAAATCTCCATTCATTGGAGTATAGCTTTCATAGGTTTAATGAAAAGAAAAATGGCTTTGAAGGATTGAAACATCGTGTTAATCAAAATACAGAAGACTATAATCGGAAAAGTTATAGTTACTAAAATCGATCATGCATTTATGGAAGTAAGAAATCGTTCATTTAGGGTTAAATTTACTATACTACGCATTTTTTCCAGCAATAGCAGTGGGATGTAGATTTTAATCTTGTAACATCAGTGTCCCTTTATAAATATCATCGCTGAGTATTCTCAATTAAAATTAAATTGATGGATTTCACAAGACTTTAGATTGAAATACATATTTATCTGGTCACATGGGGTCCCTGCAGGCAAGATCAGTGTAATAAATTGGTTGTGGAAGTACCAGAATATTATATTTTGACAGATAATTTAACAGGAGGGACTTGTGAACGTGCTGCTTATCGCGATACAGCCTCCACGACTTGGTCTTCCCCGAGACGGAAAGTTTTCAATGCCTATAATAACGAACTACGCACATACGCTATACGTATGTTTACTGCATTGAACAGCATGACATCGGTAATAACTAATCAGTCACATAGTCGACTTATCTATTTCAGCGATAAATAGAATAATTTACTTTTATTTAGAAATTATCTAAAAAGTTCCAGAATTTCTGGAACGTAGTAAGATAAAATGAAATATAATAAAAATACAAATCAAGCACATAAATTAAAATGTATGCAATAAATAAAAAATAAATTATTTCACCGGCTCTGTTATTTTAATATCGAATGATCGGATGCCTGTAAAAGTCCATTACAGTAGGCTTGTTTGTAGCATTATCGCCTTCGATAAGTTCTGAATTTTAAAAGGGAAATTGAAGGTACCATAGAGCTTAAAATAAATTACGCCGAATGAAAAGTGTAAATTTAATACGAAACACATTTTGGATCGATTGCTTCACCAAAAGCAGTTATTGAACGAAATAAACGACATTTACATTTCCACAGACAATCAACATTCCCAGCGTTCCCAAAACCGCAGACAGGGCCCAATTGTTGCTATAGTTCTTAATGTGTGTTGCAAAATATTCGAATGTATTTCTTTACCCACGATAAAAATATCGAATAGCGTCTTCTAAAACACACATATTAACCTGGAGAGGCGTAATATTCTTTAAAGCGATCGGTGTCCCTCCCATACAATATCCCTGCAGAGATATAAAAGCCACAAAATTGCATTACCGATTGTGGGATAAAGACTAAGTTAGAGGAATCGTCCCAGAATCCTTAAGAAATGGGTATTCTCTCGACGCCTGGGTTATTCTTGGTTAAGGAAACCTGGACCATTTAGTTAAAGTATCTCAATCGCAATTCCGTATTCACGAGGTATAAAAAACTTAATCAAATAAAATTATATTTTTTTAAAGAAAATTAATTAACACTTATGAAGTAAAAGGCAAAATGAAACGGACGCGTATTTCAGTCATGCTACCATTTTATTCTCAATAGAATATATTATAGATGCCCGCAAAAGTCCATTAACAACAGGCTAGTTTATAACGCTGCAACTGCCGATCAATTTCGGAATTTGAATCAGAAATGGACGATACCAGAGAACTTAAAATAAATTATTCCAAATGAAACGTTAAAGCTAATATGAAACACATTTTACATTTATTGTGCCACCAGAAGCAATTACGAAAGAAGCTACATTTACATTTCCACAGACAATCAACATGACACACGTTCCCATAACCGTAGACAGGGCACATTTTTTGCAATACTTCTTAAGGCGCGGCGCAAAATATTCGAATGTGTTTCTTTACCCACTCTCAAAATATCGAATAGCGTTTTCTGTAGCACGGATATTAACCTGGAATGCCGTCATATTCTTTAAAGCGATCGGCGTCCCTCGCTTACAATATCCGGGTAGAGATATAAAAGCCACAAAATTGCATCACCGATTGTGGGATAAAGACTAAGCTAGCGGAATCGCCCCAGAATCCTTAAGAAATGGGTATTCTCGCGACGCCTGGGATTTGGCCTGATGGAAGCAGGGAAGAGTGGTGATTTGAAGATGCGAAATGTATTCAACTGAGGATTTTTTTTCCTTGGAAAAGCGCGTGCTTTCCTTCGGTGAGAAGCTTGGCTGCGTTTTTCGATTCTTTTATTCTTCGGGTTTGATGGCTGTTGTTGCTTTCAAGGGAAATGTTTTCTACATTGACTTCAAATGCAGGCAATGTCTATTTTAAACGCTGACTGAAAGTATTGAAAAGCATACTGTGCGTCCAAAATATATATGGTAATGAAATATTCTTATTTCTTTTTTCAAATGTTGAAATATTATTTGACATTGATCTGATTCACAATGTTCTCGATAGTAAATGTAATGAAATGTTGCATTGTTCTTGTTAGATTTATAACCACTTCATTTTGTGGAAAATGCCTGTGCTAAAAGATTCATCAGAGTCCTTTGGATCGAATAAAGCAGGTTTTATTTACAGCATGGTCTATCATACATGAAAAGCAGAATCACAGTGAAGATAAAATGAAAGTCACTCATATATATAGATTTTCAAGAGGATTGAAAAGATAGAAAGGCAGCCAATGGGGATTCGTAATGATACATTGAAACAGCGAATAGAAGACATTAATACGACAACCAATCAGCTCAAAAGGCGCGAGGTTTCTGAAACTTAGTGATGTAATGTGCGAATACTCTATTCTAACAGTTCTCATTAGATTTAAAGATGATTACATGATGTGTATCTTAAACACCAACTGAAAATATTGAAAAAATACGTTGTGTGGCAAAAAGTAATAGATTAAATATTAACCCTCTCACATCGAGCGAGGGGGTCCGGGGCAGTCTAGAAATTTCGCCTTTACATCGACGAAAGCAGGTTTAAATCTTAATACCTTTAAAGATAGGATAAAATATAAAACAAAAAATCAATAATGACCAAAATACAAGCTCAATAATGTTTTGCTATAAACACTAACTTCCAAATTAACTTTATTAACTCTTCAACTGAATTTATTAAAGCTATTCCTTTAAAACATGCGAAATTACCATTCCTTTTATTAAAAATGAACCCCTTAATAATAAAATATTTACTCTGGCCTTAAAAATATATTAAATATTTAGCATAATTATAATGTAATTCGCAATGATATATGCAAAACTCCTTTATAACAAGAGTAAAGGTTAAATCTTAATCCTTTTAAGTCACTTAAGGACATTGCAAAATGATTTGGTACAAAAAAGGAAAGGATTTTTATTTTTGAAATTATAATGAAATTATTCAGCTAATATATCAATAGTCTTTATATTATTATATAATTTTAAAAATATAAATCAAATATTTTAAATTAAAAAAAAATTGCAATATGTTGAAAAGCTACAATATGTTTAAGAATATGGTTTTCCATGCTTTATATCTTTCCAGCTTCTGCTTTTCTTATATTTAGTGCCTAATAAATTATATTCTATTAATCGTATTTAAGTTTATCGCACTTAAAAATTATCCGACTTACTCTGAAGTTTAATTAGTTTAACTCAATTCTTACCTTTATTTCTTATATCCATAGAAACTAGAGATACTTATGCATTGAAAATGATAAAATAATATTTAATAGTTATTAGTCGTTTACAAATATCTTATCCTACCCTGAAAAGAAGCAAACCGCCTCAGACCGGTTTTCGTCGATGTTTAGTCGAAATTTCTAGACTGCTCGGGACCACCTCGCTCGATGTGAGAGGGTTAATATTTAATCTATTACTTTCTGCCATGCAACGTATTTTTCAATGGCTACTGATATATTAGCCGAATAATTTCATTATAATTTCAGAAATATGAATTATGTACTTTTTTGTACCAAAATATTTTGCAATATCCTTAAGTAACTTAATAAAAGGATTAAGATTTAACCTTTACTCTTGTTATAAAATAATTTTGCATAAATTATTTCTAATTACAATATAATTATGCTAAATATTTAATACATTTTTATGGCCAACGAAAATATTTTATTATTAAGGGGTTCATTTTTATTAAAAGGAATGGTAATTTCGTATGTTTTAAAGGAATGGGTTAAATAAATTCAATTGAAGAATTAATAAAATTAATTTGGCAGTTAGTGTTTATAACAAAAGACTATTGAGCTTGTGGTTTGGCCATTATTGATTTTTTATTTTATATCTTCTCCTAGCTTTAATGGTATAAATTTTTTCTACGTAATTTACTCATTGAATGATTGTTTTATGGTTAATATTTTTTCTTACAAATTAGAAAACTAAAGGCTAAAATAAATTAATATTCATGTGTTGATATATTTACATATAATTCAGTAAAAATAAAACACCATAAGAAATTAGTAGTGATTTGATTTTCATCATATTCAAAGGAATCGGACTTTCTTGGCAAGAAAAAACTATTAGAGATGTTGGTTATTTCCTTATTATCTAATTACAAATCAATAGAAATGTATTTAAAAAATTAAAGGCAAGTCATGAAAATAAGAATTCAACACGAATTCAGGATAATAAAAGTATTAAATTATAATACTTATATTATATCACGGTTGAGAAAAATGAATTCGAAATTTCTAATCATAAAGGAAAAAGATCTACATGCAATAATTTTTGTTTTTTAATAGATGTGTTAATTTTCATTACTTTGAATTTCAACTTCAGTAAAATATTGTGCGTATTTTCACTTTTATACAATAGTTAACCCTTTAAAGGGCAATTTTTTTCTAGTAGTGTTATAATAAAATAGCTTTGGGATTAAAGTTCTTTTAAGAAAAGAAATTCGTTTAGAGTAATCGATGACATTAATTTTTGTTAATTAATTATTGAGTAGCAAAATTAATTATCAAGTCCAGACACTTCGTTATGGTTTGAGAAAAGAAATTGGAACATCTAGCTTTTTGTTTCATCAAAAAATTTGTCGAGAACTTATCTGAACCTTAAACAAGTAATATAAAAAAAATGTTAAAGTCAATTCCTACTTAGGTGATTCGAGATATAATGAAAAATGTACTGCGCATGCGCAAAGATATGGCTGAAATATGGAGGTGCTTCGATGATCCCATGGGCCATCCATATACCCAAGAACCAATTCTGTAATGTTAATAGTTCTTGAGGTATAATGAAAAATGTACTGCGCATGCGCAAAGATATGGCTAAAATATGGAGGTGCTTCGATGATCCCATGGGTCATCCATATACCCAAGAACCAAGTCTGTAATGTTAATAGTTTTCGAGGTATAATGAAAAACGTACTGCGCATGCGTCATGCAAAATATGAAATGACAGACAGACACACAAGAAAGCGAATCAATATTACATTGTCATCTAGTTCTGAGCTATGCTTAAAGTCTCCAGCTCATCGGTAAGTTAGTTTAAAATCGATTGCAAAATTTGAACAAGGTATATAAATATATATATATATATATATATATATATATATATATAGGGAGAGTGTGAACTAATAGTAGGAATTGAAAAAATGCATTTAAAAATTGATGAAATTGGTGGTAAACATACTTAACATGGTCTTATAAAAGATACCATTATACCATTGAGAAAAAAGGGGAAAAAACTTGTTAAATTAAGAGAACGAAAATAACTAGCATAGATTAAATAATATTTTATTTCATCTTTAAGCACAGAAAGATGCTTAATTAATACAAGATTATCAATTGAAATAAAAACATGTTATTGGCATCGGCATCACTAGTTGTCATCAATCTCTCAAAGCTAAACTTATTTCATATTATAATTTTCTTGCCACCGTATAGAGGCAGATATTGCATAGCTATTTCTTTAAGGGAATCGAATAAATAATTCTTCTGAGAAAAGAAGTCATTATTCCAATTTAAACGCATGTATAAAAAGTAACTGCATTTAAATTTCTTTTTTACAATAGAAAAAAACCACAAAACAGAACTCAGTCAAGATGAACAGTTATTTATCTGTCTCAAAAAATGCAAATTTTAACGTTTAAAATTCAGAAAAAGTTAACGATTTTATTGGAACCTTTTGAAGATTTTTTCCAATAAAAAGCAGAACAATTATCCATTGAAGTTGAAAAGGTAAGTATGCTCTAATTCCAGCAATGTTACCTTGATGGAGGTAATTTCTTTAGAATTCAATGCTGTCAAGTCAACGAAAAGAAGAGGTAACCATGACGACACACTACAACACCTCATCAGTAATTTAAAAATAATAATTGAAAAAACGAATGGGATTCGAATAAAAAATAATTTAGCGTAGTTACAGGATAAGAAGTTCGCATTTCTTTAAAGGCAAATCTGGACCAATAATAATGAGATACATGAGATGGGGAAAATTAAAGAAAAATGGTTATTTTAAAAAGCCCCTTTTCAGAACTTCGAAATACACTGTTCGTATATCGTTAATAGGGGAAAAAAACTCTCATAGATAATACACATTCTTTTGCAAGTTAGCTATTTTTTGTTTAAATAAAAAAAATGATTTTTTTTCGTCGTCTTAGATTCAACGGACTTGTTAAGAGACATACTAAAGAACTATTCTTTGAATATCTACAGTTTTTGTAAGGCCAAGACTTTTTTGCAGGGGATTCGTTGAAAGATATATGCATACCAAAGAAATTTTCTTGCCCATTGGGAATCTTAAGCAATTTTTTACGAGGCTGAAATTGCCTTAAATAATTCACTTCTTATGCATTCAAGAGATTCTTGATGAAATTGAATTCGATTTTCATCAGAAAGAGGTGAAGAGGCAAATTTCCTTTATAATGATTTAAAATACGGAAAACTAGTTTTTAACTACGTAAAGGAAATTTAACCTTCGATTGTTAGAAAATGGGAAATTTTTATCCTTTGAATAAAAGACTATCGGAACTAATTATTAAAGGTAATTTTTAATGGAAGCTGTTTTTCTAGTAAAAAGACTGCAATTTGCAGTATTAGTATTTAGTACTAAGTTTGACCAGACCTGTTATATTTATATTTTATTTACTTGAAGCTTTTAATAACATTGCCAATGCGATACGATTTCAAAACTCAGCAAATCCTTTTATCAGAACATAATATTTTAATCTTCCTTTTTTCGTTGTTATGTGATATATAATTAGATATGAATGAGATATTTCATATTCATTTGAACCGATGATATATTTGAGTATAACATATATATATATATTTGAGTAAATACGAATATTTTATTAATTTCAGAGTAAGATGTTGAAATTTTCTACAAAGCTGGACAATGCCTTACTTGCATTATAATTTTTTTTTCATTAAGAAGATGCAGAATTAGTTTCTAAAGAAATGAAATATCGTTTAAAAATATTATTCACTTATTGATACTTATGTTTCTAATTGCTGAAATTTTAACGCATTATTTACGAAGCAAAGCAAATTTATTTTCAGTATCACAATAAATAAAGATATTTCACAGTTTATGACGAGATATCCAATGCAATGTCAGACAAGAATCAGTTCTTTTTGCATATGTTTTTCCAACCAGTAAAGGTAAAGGCAGATTAATTGAGGAGAAATAATTTTGCAAATGTTTTAACGTAGGACTATGTTCCTCCCATTGTTGTTTCGGGAAATAATTTGATTCACAAGCCGAAACTCCACAAAAAACGTTATATGGGAGATCCTCTATATCTCGGTAACTACATATGTTAAAAAAATAAATAATGTCTTATTTTAGAGATAGAGGGTAACAACAGAAGGTACAACAAACAAATTGAAAATCGGAATTGTAGTTCAGCGACTACTGAGTCGCAAAGTTGGGCAAAAATACGCATGAATTGGTTACGCGATCCTCTATGTCTCAGTAACTACATATGTTAAAAGCATAAATAATGTCTTATTTTAGAGCTAAACGGCAACAACAGAAAAAAAATACAAAATATTTTAAAATCCGAAAAGAGTCACGCGAGTAAAGTAGTCCTACGCCTTTAACATTTGCGGCTGTTTGAAAAAGACAGCATACCTCATTTTTTCATATTTTGAACATTTTGTTAGTATAACACATATCTGTTGTTTTCAATGTAAATTAGTCCACCTTGATAACTTCTATAGGATGATAAAGAATACTCATGCGTTGATTTAAAATTCTGAAGTTTCACTTATAAATGCGATACCTCAGAGTTAATGTTTATTGTTTTAACACATTTAATTTGAAAAAAGTATGAAAAATAGATATTGTTTAAAATACTACACTATAATTCTATAACTTTTAAAATTTCTATACTATAACTTCACAATGAATTTACAATCAATCACACCGATATACTGATGTCGATTAATTGATACCCAGCATACAATAAGAATAAATTCCATAATTCACTGTTCTTACAATTTTTAATTCTTGTTAGGTAGTACAGCCATATAATAATCTGCAGATGTGAATAAGAATTTCTTTTCGTTATCTGATATGTAACATCATGTTGCTGAATTATTATTTCTGTGCAATAAAAATGGAAATATTTTCATTGATTAGCTGAAATCCTATTTAGTAGAGTTTTCATTTCTCAGTTAGGTAGCATCTTTTTTCCATGATATATTTTTAATAAAATTTTGATTGTCGTCGGCATAAATTTTCAAAAACTCAATATTTAGAATTCGGGATATTGAAATCCGTGTTATCTTTCGATCTAAAGCAGAAACATTGCACAAATGTGTCATATAAATTGCTCATTTACGTCCAATAATCATAAAGCATTCTAAATAATTTCGTATTTAAAAAAAGAAGCGGAATAACTGTAAAATAATTCAGTTCTTAAGTAAAGCACTTGAAAAAAATTAACTCTATTATCACACATGACTTATTTTTTATCGAGCTTAATTGAGCAATTGAAAAATATTTTTTAAAAAAAGCCTCGAGCTTTCATACGTTTCCTAAGGAGGGTTGACATGC
>BGPR01053037.1:0-10485 GCA_013235015.1 Araneus ventricosus | reverse complement strand
AAGAGGGCAGAGCCGTGGACAGCTGCGAAGGCAGCGCAGAAGATAACGATCTGGAAAATATAATATTATAAATTAAACAATAGCAGTTAAAAACAAATTATATATTATAAACAGTTATTAAAATCTAAAGGCTAAAATCCGTTTATGGTGAGTCCTCATGAAATCACCCTATTTATTGATGAACCAGGGAAATATTAATTAAACCTTTCAGGATCGATGAAACACATTTTTATGAGCAAGCAGTATGATTTTAAAAAAGAATTGAAAGGATATACGTCATGGAGAAAGAGAGCAACACACATATTTAGAAGTGCTATGGCAGATTTAAGAGTTCATGAAATCAGATGAATTTTTAACATATTCATGACTACACTTTTTAGTATCTGATGAATTAAATTTTCATGGGTAAATTACAAACACTAATTAATGATTAGGTCAGGAATAAGAATTTAAATGTCGATTTAGATGAAATCACTTAAATAGTAAATAGTTTCCACATGAGTTCAGGAAAACGTTAAAGAAAAAATATGAAACTTAAAGTTATGATTTTAATGTACTTCTTTCCTTAGATTGTATTGTATATATATCAGTAAAATTTAAAAAATCTATTTACCAACTTTTAGCTTTATCATATTTTATTTGTAAAACAAATTATTTATGAATCCTTATAAATCTTTCTAATTTCTTTTGAAAGGTAATAAAAAATGGTGTTTGGCTGGACGACTTGCCCATTAGGGCTGCAGAGCTGCAACCCCCTTGAATTGTTTTAAAAGCTTGTATTTTAGTTTTTAATCTTAGTTGCTTACTTTCTCACTCCGAGAGTACGATGATTAATGAAAATGGGAGGGGGAGAGTATTGAGAAAAAACGTGGAAAGAAGACATAAAATGAATCAAAAAGTAAGAGAGAAATAGATCACTGCCGAAAAGCTGGTTGCCCTGGAAAGCTTCAAAATTCGTCCACTGCGCGCCGTGACCAATGAATCGGGACTTTATCCCGTTACATTTATATGCGCCTGGGCTGCGTTCCGCACAGCTCTGGTTGGCGCGGAGCCAACTGAAAGAGAAAGATACTCTTTCTTTTTTTTTCTCGCTCCCACCAAAAGTTTTTCTTCGCATCCACGTTAAGTTTTTTTTTTTTTTTCGATTTCTCTCATGGGTTGTTTATGGGTTTCTGCCTCGCTTCATGTTGCTTCGATAGAAACATGTCTGGTTTATTGAATATTAGTTTTTTCTTGTTAGAAGTAATTCTGCGAAAAAGGGTATGTGGATAATTTTCTAAAATATTAATCTGGTGAAAAATTTCATAAGGAGAAATCAAAGTAATTATCATTAGAGGTAAGAAAAAATTAACGTTGCAGATCTTCAAGACGTCATATTTTCACAGCATTTTCTGAACGAAAAGTCGAACATAAAAATGCAGATCGAGTTATGCTGGATTAGAACATTATTCAACCGTCTTCAGGTGGGAAAAGCCTCTACCAGGAGTGTAATTGAGATGGAACGCCATTCCGGCATTTACTTTTTTTAAGAGAACTAAACAAGAAAAAATTATAAAAACCTCCTTAAAACGGGGCGAATCTTGTCACTCAGATTAGAGCGTTCCGGCACTGCTTGTATTTTTTGGTACACCACTGCTCAGTACCAGAAAAAATTTATGTAGCTCTGCTTGTTCCTGTCCTGAAGATCAGCCGCTGATGTCTGATAAGCGAATGCTTTAATGTACGGAAGCTTTTAATTTAATTAAAAAATACCTTTAATTACGGCTTTTGTTTAATTTTTTGACTTTTGTATTATTTACAAAATGCAAATTCAAATAAACTTAAAATATTTTGATTGCATTGATTTCTTGCATTCGTATAACTATAAATTTTTTCTGCTTCAAAAAATTTGGATTTTCTTGTAATTCACATATTAAAATATTAAAAAATAATAGTAAATAGAACTTCTATGTTAATTCTAGAAACTGTTCAAACTCCAAAGTCCTGAATTTATTCCTTACAGTTTTTGTAAGGAATAAATTCAGGTTTATATGCTTCTTTTATTTAGTTCAAAATTACCTTCAGCTTATATTCAAAACGAGTTGATTTTGTATAATAGCAAATTTCGCACTGAATGTACATGAGGAAATATTTTTTTACGACGCAGATATTTATTTTGCACTCAGTAATTTTTAAAATTAAGTTATTAAACAAAAAAAACACTTATGAGAGGCAGAAATTAATCGTAAGGTTGATCTCCGTAATTTAAGATAATTTTTAGAATTATTTTTCATAGCTCTATCAGTCATCCAAAATCTGAGTAAAATTGTAAAAGAAATTGAGGTAAAATTAATTTCTCATGATTAACAAGCCTAATAAACTATGAATAATAGCACTTTACCTTAAGTATATTTCAACCCAAAAAGTATATTATAGCTGGTTGAGAAGTTGAAAAAATGTAATGCACAGGCAATTTAACATAGAACAAAGAATATGCTTACCTTAGCGAACATATTGATTGCTAGACTTGGCTTAGTCTGAATGTAATGGTTTGAAACTGGAAAAGAGCTGGTATATATACTCCTCAAATTCTTTTGCAAACAATCGACTAAGGTCTTGTATTTTGATGCTTTGCTTACGTCATTATGTTAGGAAAAAAAGGACATTCGGAAACGCGTGTGATACATATTTTGTTTTATCCATATACAGTGAACAACCTTGCAAATTCGAATTGAGATCTTCGCTGCGATACGAGTTTTCAACGCTCTTTTGTAAACCTTGAAAGGGTGTGTCGTAGAGTTTGAAGAAGAAAAAGAATAAATTAATTACTTTTTTATTCTTTGTTGCTTTCTTCATTGATTTTTATTGTGTTTCTTAGATCTAATAGCTTTGCTTCAGATAGAGCAATTTGTTTCATCTCTATTTCCTAAGATTTGTCTGTAATAACATACCTCAAGTCTAACTAAGTAATACCATTCAGTACCACGATTTTAACAGGCAAAATTATCCTGAAGATTTAAGGTATATGCTTTTTCTCCTTTTCAAAATTTTTATGAGCAATGCATCATAATCGTCAGCATATGAAACAACACTTTTATATTTAATCTCATTACTAAAATATTGATCTGCAATCAACGTTACATAGATACATCCTAATTTATACATCTCCGAGTATAGATTTTTCGTAACTAACATGTCTCATTTGCCATTACATTGGATGGCGTTTTTATAGAATATCATTTTAGTGCGAGGTTTATCCCTCTTTTAATTCCGTACCTCCCACGCAAAGGAAGGTTTTCAATGCATTATGAAAACCTTCCATATATTATGCAATGTTTGTCTTTCCGTTTTAAGTTTTTTCGTATAGATTGTCGAATTTGAACTACCTGTATTTTTTTAATGTACAGTTACAGCGAAGTAATATTAATCTTCCACAGGCGCGCCGTCTATACCAGTCTTTCCTAGATAAACTATTGAAAAATATCCATTTATAAAAGGGTAATTATCAAAATTAGATTGTAATTGGGTAAAGCTTAATAATTGCAATTATTTAAACAAAATTTTATTCAAAGAGAAATGGAAACATTGTAAACATAAAACTGAAAGACAATATAAAATGACTAAAGAATTATTTGAATAACGTGAAAACAATACAAATGGCATTGTCAATTTTTGAACTGAAATATTTATATTTGTATTATAAAACTGTAAAGATACATGGAAGTAAAAAATTGCAATTGAAATTTAGATATAAATAGCAAGATGTCAGTTTTATAATCATTTCATTGCAACGGTCACGCATATCTCTCGGATGCAAATAGCAGATTCGCAGAGTCCTCTTAACGCCTCGAATTCCAAATGATGACTAATAGTTCGTCGAAAGAAACTGGAAGAATAGCCAAGGTTATGCTTTCGTAGCCCTCCTGTTAAAAAAGTATATAACGAAATTCTTCTCTAGTGTATCTTTCATATGCGCGCGTCCGCTGAAAGGTTAAAAAAAAACAAATAGTAGAATTTTTTGTAGTTTCTTTGTCTTGAGAACAATACATTAAATCTTAATGAAACACACATTAAAGTAGGAAAGATAACAGCTTAAAAATTGGATCCTAGTCCTAAAGGGTCTGGAGAAACCTTTCCTAGGTTGCAGAAAACTTTTTTAAGCACAATTAAAGCAAAAAATATTTTTTTGATTATCACATTCTCACCAGCAAACAATTCATGAAACTAAGTATGACATTTTTTGCACAGTGTCACTTTTTTCCCTTCCTTTGCTTCGTCACAAATGATTCTTAAGGTATTTCCCTTCTGTTAAAATAATTATTGATGAAAACAAAATCTAAACACTTGTTATTTAAATATAACTAGGTACCACTTTCTTTTAAAAAGGATTTCAAACAACACATTTAAATCATTACAACATGATTTTTCTATTTTAATGCCCAAATAATTTATAGAATTGAAGTTATATAACCGTCCAATATAGGCACTGATGCAGATTCAACGATTCTGTTCCATACGTGCATTATTTTGCTTTCGTTCCAATAATAATACAAAATGCAATGCTTCTAATTTATCGTACATAGTACATAATTTAAATCTTTATTTTAGCAAATAACATAATATAATGGCTATAAAATAATAATCTTTGAATTTCACATATGACGCATTTTTTCTGTGTCTGTATTCTGCTGTAACATCAGACTAAAGCGATAGCCTTTGTAATATCAAAAATATATTACAATATATTAATTGGCTATTTACAAAAAAGTAGTTGAGTCGCTCTGAAAATTTGAAGAACTGAACTTTCAAGCTTGAAATATAAACAAACACGATTATTCACATTAAGTGCAGTCTCTACCTCGAGAACAAATACTTAAAAAAATACTGGTAAAACCTTAATCAGTTCATATTACTAATATAATAGCCCAGATCCCTCGATAACACTCTGACGTCACCAACAATAAAACTTGCGCCATAGCACTGTGAGACGTTAAACAGAGTCAGTGGTATATCATGCGTGTGATATAGTTTTGACGGTTATTGAATTATAATAAAATTGTTAAAAAAAGAAAAATGCTTCACACGGAATGTTGTTTACCAAGAGGTTTTTTGAATAAAGAAATATGTAAATAAAAAAATATATAAATATTATAACATTTGTTTATTTTATTTGTTTTCAATCAATGTAAAACATTTCTGACGCATATATATCGATTTAAACACGTCAAATTTGACGGGAAATGTCTCGAATGCAGAGGCAATTTGAATCCGTCGTGCCATGACGAGTGATTTTCTAGTTTTAAATATAAGACTGGATACTAAAATCAATTCATTACACTGTACTTCATATATTCTGACATGCGTTTCATTCTCATAAGTGTATTTTCTTTTTTATTCCATTCATATACTTCTAGCAAAGTGCATTATTTTCTTTTACGTGAATTTGTAGCTAATGGTTTATCAATTAATATACTGAGTAATTTTCCTCTTTTCATTCATACGGAATGCGCGTCGCACTGATTTTAGTGTTAATCTCATTTTTATACATCCCATTGTTGCAAATTGTATTTTAATTGGGTATGTTCAAAAACTGCTATCTACTTAAATCTACTGAAATCCACTTAAATAATCCAGCTGCCTTTTCCGACCTTCTTATTCGTCAATACTAGTCTATATATTCTTTCTATATAACCACCACGAAAGTAGAAGCTTCTATTTCTTTATTAGTAAATGTGCTGAACGATTAAATAAATCCATTTTGGTCATCTTGAATATTTGAATCGATTGATTATAAAAGTGGACTTCTGCATTCTCGGCGGAAATCTCATTTTTATTTTCGTTTTTAATTTCATGAAGGAGAATGCATCTTTGCCAATGCTATTTTAATTGTGTATATTCAAAAACTGATATCCACTTAAATAATACAGCTGCCTTTGCTGACCTTCTTCTTCGTCAATACTAGTCTATATATTCTTTCTATATAACCACCATGAAAGTAGAATATTCTCTTTCTTTATTAGTGAACATGCTGAACGATTAAACGAATCATTTTGGTCATTTTGAATATTTGAATCGATTGATTTTAAAAGTGGACTTCTGCAGTCTCGGCGGAAATTACATTTTTATTTTCGTTTTTAATTTGATGAAGGAGAATGCATCAAAACTGGGCTTCGACCATTCACAGCCACGTTCTGTTACAACGTCAAAGTTTCCATGTGGTGTTACAAGAAGGCTTCTTCACCGAAGAGCCCATTTAACATCAATCGATTCATTTGTAACATTTAGATAAGGTTTCCATACGTCCCGTATATATTTCACTACTCAGTTTCGTATTACTATTTGCCCCGTTTCTTCCATATATTGATCAGAAGTCATGTCTAGTAAAGCTATAGGAATACGCATTTACCATTCAAGCCCACAATGCAAATGTGGAGAGAATATTTTTCCCAATGTCAACTCAGAGGTCGGGCGAAAGAAACAGGTTGTCAGTGGAGACAATTGATTATAATTTTAATATAATTTTAAAATGATTAGAGCCAAATATTATAATTATGTAAAAGAAATATTGATATAATTAAGAAGGAATTTTTATTATAATAATTCAGAATTCCTTTATTTCTATTCAAGATAAAAAAAGCTTTATAAACTACAATGTGTTGAGATTTTCTTAGAGTTTTATAGAATCTTTTATGTAATAATTAGATAAGATAATAAATTATGCCATTTGCAAGGTATTCTAAAGGCGTTGGCGCATTTTTTAGTAATAGTCACTCAAGAGTAACAAGCAGAAATGGATCAAGTTCTTTCTTCCTTACCACTAAGTTTTGTTTTAAAAAAACCGGAAATATTCAGAAGAAGAAGAGGAAGTGTATTATTTACTGACATACTTTGTTCCTGTCTGAATCTAACTAGACGACCTTCAAAGAACGAAAGGAAGAAGTTATTGCCCTCTATAAGCATGCCTTTGAGGGGAGAATTCGAGATAGAAAGAGAAAGTGTAGAAAATAAGAGTGTGATACAATCATATACGAGTTGCGCTTTATTTTCACTTTGCGATAATCTTTTCGTGATACATTTTATTTTTATTTTTAAGCTACACTTACTTTCATTTAATACGACTCATATATTTATTCTGAATATAAATGACACTCGAATCGATCTATTTTTCCTAATACAGTAAAACACCGCTTATACGTTTCTCATTTATACGTCGTTTACATTTATAAGTCGTTTCATCACAGTCTCGATTCATTCGTATTTATTGTAACGGTAAACTGCTTTATTTATACGACGCAAAGCTTCGGTTATATGTCGTTTTTCTCCGTTCTGAAATGTGAAAATTCCCCCTTTCCAGTAGATAAACTGTGATACCGATATGATGACTTCGAAATTATTCACAATTGGTGAATTAAAAGAAAGCGAATTGCCTTGTGCTAATTTAAGCGACGAGGAAAAACAATGTGAAAAAGTTATTTCACTTTCCTTTAAAGATGCAATGCACTCCATTGAAAAACTTCGAATTTATTTCTTTTGTTAAAAGACCAGTGAAACTAACATTCAATGAACTTAATTCAATTCATAGTTCTGTATTTAATACTCACAGACAATCAGCACGTCATACGACGATTAAATATGTTTTTAATTAAATGCCTACTTGCATGCACTTAAATCGTATAAGAAAAGTATAATCAATACTCGAGATATGCAATAAAGGTATGACTTTTCTCACTTTTATAATAAATGTTTAACATTAAAATTTAATTATTTTTTTCCATACTGTGTATTAACATCTTAAAAGACTTTAAAATTAATATTTTAAATGGTTTTGCATTCGTAGCATTAAATCTGTAATAATAAAAGTTGCTAATTAAAATTCCTATTACACGCCTTTTCATTTATTCATCGTTTACGATCAGACCCTTAAAACACGTATAAACTGTGCTTCACTGTATTTCAACATCTATAATGTGATAAATTTCCATATACTCTTTAAGCTTTTACTTCGTTATCGTAATTTTATCTTTCCTGTCACCGATGATCATTGTTTTATTTTGTATATTAGCCAGGTTTTAAAATAAACCTAATAAAAACAGTTTGTAAAAACATAATTTTATCAGTATATTGAACAATGCAATTTTTTGAAGAAATTCTATTCCAGTTTGGATTTCTATAACCAACAAATATTTATGAATTTTACTTTCATTTATATAGATTAACATTCCAGTAGGATAAAAATAACCCAAAAAATTTAAGATCAACTATGTATCAAGTTATTAATTTGGATCAACGTCAAACTTTGTTTGTATTTAAATTTCTTTCTAAAATAATACATGAGTTTAATCGTGTAATATCATTAAAAGGTTTGAACAAAATTAACGTTATTATATGTTTTAAACCAAACTTTTTGATTTGAACGATTTTAAACTATAAAACAATTAAATTATTTTTCGGTAACCATTTATAACTTTTGGCATATATAAATTTCATGAAAAGCAGTTTTAGAAACAAACTTTTATAAGTATACTAAAAAGTAGTGATTTTTTTATTTTAGTTATTTTCCACTTTTTTGTCTTTAATTTATAATACATTGCAAATATTACATATTCTGGGAAAATAATTTTTTCTCATACTCACTACCAGATAGCATCACTCGTATGGAATAAAAATTGAATTAAATTAATTAAATAACTGGGAATTCATTTCGGTAAATATTAAAATAGTGTACTGTCTTAGAGAATATGCATATTACAAAATTCCGAAACTCTAGTAACAGGAAATTAGTGAAATATTCGTTACAATATTCCATCTTTCTGAGCATAAAGTGTGTAAAACCGAAAAGAATGTGATCTTTCTGACTTATTCATTTTCATGAATTTGTTTTAAAAAGTAGCGGGAGAGGAGAAAGTGTCATCGAAGGTGATTAGTTAGAGAATGAAAGTGAGAAAGAGCCACAAGAATAAATTCAAAACCACATAGGCTAATAATGTTATTTCAGATATTAAAGACACCTTAATGCTAGCATTGTATACATAGCAGAAGGAAGAATGACGTATAAAATTCTTGACACTGAATTGAATTAAATTAATTAAATAGCTGGGAAATAGATTCGAAAAATATTAAAAAAGTGAATTGTCTTAGAGAATTGCAAATATACAAAATTTCGAAACTCTGGTAACAGAAAATTAGTGAAATATTCGTAATAAAGTTCCATCTTTCTGAGCATGAAAGAAGTCAATCTACTTAAAAGTGTGTAAAAGCGAAAAGAGTTTGATCCTTTCGACTTATTTATTTTCGTGAATTTGTTTTAACAAAAGCAGAGGGGGAGGAGAAAAGATTTTCTTTTCCATTAACATCTTTTAAATAGTAGTTTATTTTCTGTGTCATTCTCTTTTTTACACATTTATATAACTCGACTAGTTTCAAGTTTGTGAAGATGGAACTTTGTAGTGGATTTTTCATTCGCTTTTGGATGCGCTAGTGTTTTAAATATTTAAGTTTTTCGGATGAAAATGCACAAATTTAATATTTTCAGAACTAAATTATCAATTAATATGTTAATTTAATTAATTTTGATTTCATGCGCATGCTGCCTCTTAATAATGAATTTGAGAAAAAAACTGATATCTAGATACCTTAAATTTAGAATAATGAATTGTTAATTAAAGACTAGAAAGAAGAAAATAAATAAAATAAAATGAAATTCTACTTTTAAGCACACTAGAAAAAAACGTGCTTTAAAAAAATGTTTTTACTAACAATTTTCTAAAAGTTATAAAATTATGGAAAAATATTTTTCGGTGACATTGAGGATTTTAAATTCTAATATTAACTCGGGGAAGAAACCTAGCAATATTTAATTCGGTGTTTTCAGCTTTCTTATAGAAATCGAACTAAAATCCATCCCGAAGAAAAATGCTGTGTTTAATACAGATGCATAAATTTTATTTACCTTCCAGATAGTACAGAATTCATAAGAATTCTAGTTTGAACCATTTCTTATCTGTCAGGTATTTGCCGTTAGTTTCGTTTTTGAAACTGCACGAGGACTACATAGAGACGTATCTCGATACTTTGCACTATCATAAGTTGATGTGGAGGACACCTTATCCTGCCCCCACTCTTTAAGCTCCTACACCACGTGAGAACGCTTCATACGAGATAGACGTGACGTCCACCAGTCCTAGATACTCCGCAAATCTCATGTGGAATCAAGTCTCAAATCCATGACACTCCAGTGACGATGAAAGAAAGAATTAGAGATGAGCTTTGAGTAGACATGTATACGATTTGATTAATTTCAGAACGAAGATTGTTTCGGCTATTTAAGCACAGAGTACAGTTTTCGTCTATTTCATGAAATATATGTAAAATTTGTGCCAAAATACTAGTACAAAACGCCATTTAATAATGTCATTTTTTTCAAAATATGGTTTTTTTTTCAAACATCATTGTTGTAGTGAAAAAATATTCATGTTTCTTTATAAAGCTAAGTTACAACATGCTTAT